>BQNB010042918.1:0-23331 GCA_026074375.1 Tanacetum coccineum | reverse complement strand
CACTAAAATTTTACTTTTATTTTTCAAAAATACTAGATTTAAAAAGAAAATTTTCACAAAAAGAATTAAAAATTTTCAACTATTTTTCTATTTTTTATGATTTATTTAAGAAAAAGAAATTACTAAAATCTATTTAATTCCTAGAAAATACAAATTAAACTGGAAAAATAAGGAAAAATGCTTTTTAACTACTTAACTGGTGCAGAAATCAAATGGAACAAAAAGCCCTAATTTTTATACCCTAATTGTAACCTAATTTTATCAATTAAAAAACTAAACCTAATTTTATTTAAACTAATAACTAAAATATTAAAACTATTTTATTAAAATGAAAAGACAAGGTAGAAAGTGTAAAATACTAAAGTAAAGGGTAGGCGGGGTTACTTCTATCAATTTACATTCCAGTGTAAACGAATAACCCTAAACTTTGGGAAAAGTACTAAACAGACCCCGCGATCTAGCTTATTTTTGGCTTATTAAAAATTGAGATTCAGCAAAAACTTAAAACATGAAAGTTATAGAACAGCTTATACTAAACAACTTTAATAAAAGCACTTTCTACTTTTATCCACTAGATAAGCTAGAAAATAAGCTTTTTCAAATCTGTTACAGAAACAAGTGGTTTTCTAAACTTTTAAAGTTTTGGCTTATTTCTAGCTTATTACTAGATGAAAATAAGAACTAAAAGAAGCTATAAGCACCCTAAAATGTGTACTAGATAAATCTAAGAAGTAATTAGCTACTTGTTAACAAAAATTACAAAAACTTTGATATTGAAAAATGCAAGTTTTAGGCTTAAGCTGTTTTGAGCTTTTTTCTAATAAGCTAAAAAGCTTAATACTAAACCTTAAAGGCTGAAAATTTGGAAATAAGCTATGCTAGAAATATAAAACTAACCTAGATAAAAGGTTTTTCAAAATTGCAATTAGAAATGAATATCCTAGAAGAAATTAACCTACACTCAATCTTGCTGCTATAAATTTTTTTGCTGATGTACTTGGCTTAATGATCTAATGCAGGCTAAACTTTGAAATGAAAACTCTCAAATCCTACTTACTAAGTATATCTAAACCTGAATTGACTAAGTATGATCTCTAAATGCTTATGAACTCCTAAATTCTAAAGTTACTCTAACTGAGAATTGCCCTGGTGCTAATACAAAGGAATGTATGCTGATGCAATTGGTCAAACCCTAAGTGCAGGCTTGTTTTCAAGAATTAACTCTCTTGTACTCACTTACCAAGTGTGTCAAAGTCTACTTTAACCACTATTGAATTCTAGAATGCTATAAATCTCCTAAATCTAAAATTACTTAATACTCTTAAGTGCCCTGGTGCTAGCACAAACTTATTGAGCTCAAAACTTGGCAATTCAACTAACTAATCTTCACAAACTTGTTTTTCGCACTTGATAACTTTGATAAACTCAACTTTATAAAAGGATTTGACAGAATGATATTGACTTTAAGAGTCAAACAAAGCTTGTACCAAACACTCCTTTACTAGTATCTGTCTCAACTAATTTGAGCTTAAAAACTATTTCAACAACTAAAGTAGCTAAAATCTTTTATCTACTCACACTAAACATAACCTACTTAAGCTATTTTAAAACTAAAATCCACAGCTTATTGACAAGAAATAACTAGTTTCTCTCCTAGCTTATTTAAGACTATCAACTAAATTGAACCTTAATGAAACTAACTAATACAGCTTTAAAGAAATTATGACCTTAAATCTATCTAAACATCATGAAGAGGATTAAGCACAAAGTAAACAAAAAATAAGCTACTTGTATTTAAGCTATATTAATGCTAAGATGAAATTTAAAGAAAATGAAACCTGAAATTGTGTTGTCTCAGAACCAAGCCACTCTATCTGAGTGAGTGGCTCACAAGCATGAACCTAAGTGGCTCCCTAGCCTCTAAACCTGAGCTTAAAGCTCAATAAGCTTCTAAGAGCTTATTAACTCCAAATAGCTTTCAAAATGAATTCAATGTACTCAAATGTCCATGTTTTGATGTGAAATGAATAAAAGGAGTAAATGAAAGACTTAAAACAAATTTTGACTAAATTTGAGCTTATGAACAGGAATAAGCTCAAATGAGCTTATTGAGAGCTTATTGAATGAAAACAGCTTGAAATTGAAATCAAAGAACAAATAAACTTGAAAACTAAATGTTATTACTCAAATTGATGAAGTACAAGCTGAAAGAAGAAGAGTACAAGTGCTTAAAGCTGAGTTTGAAAAATACTTGAAAGAAATTGCTTAAAATTGAGAAAATTACAAACTGAAAATTAAAACACACATAACACCTGTAAAATGAACCCTAGATGTCCTATTTATAGAGAATTGAAGAAGAGAGGTGAGAGTTTCTTGAATCTTCCATTGAATCTTAGCCGTTGATCCTTTTAAGCTCTTTTGTAGCCGTTTGATTATGTTGATGAGGTGTTTAGACCAATCAGCTATTGCCACGTGGGTGAATTGACGTGGAGGTGAATTTAATAGAGGTTATATAGAGAAAGTGAGCGTGAAGGTTTTTTTGGCAGGTTGGGCTTGTGGATGGTTTTGGCGGGAAATTCTGTTGGAAAGCGGTTGGGAGCTTTGTACCGCGTGTGTATGTTTGAATGTTTGGAATAATGGAAATAGTAGTCCTTGTCTTTGTATTCCGACTTTGTAGTGTAAAAGCAAGTTTGAAAATGACAGCTTTGGCCCTTGTAGTTGATTCTCCCTTTTTCCTCTTTATAAAACCTTCTTCCTTTGCAATTTTGGTCCTTTGTCTTTTCAATCATCCAAATGAGCCTTTAAACTTTGGAAACTTGTCAACATTGGTCCTTAGCTTTTAATTTTGGGTCTTCATTTCTTGCTGTATTGGCCTGATCCGGCTTTTGATTATCTTCATTCTTCACTCTTGTCTTGTTTTTTTTCGTTTCTTTGTCTGTTTTTGACTGATTTTGCTTCTTTTTTCTATTTAACCGTTATCCTGCACAATAGACACAAAGGCTCACATTTTTTTTCTATCTTTTGGCATTTCTTGGCTTTTTATTGGCAAAGTTCCCTGTAATTTAATATATACAATTAAGCATTTATCAAAATTCCCTAAACTAAAGGATTGCCGTGTCCTCACGCAATGTTATCAAGTGTATACTTTGCAAACTAACAAGTTTCCAAAATGCCCTTGTTTTAACCTTTTATGAATCACCTTTTCAAAACACTTTAAGCTTTTTTTCAACATTTAATCTCATGGAAACACATAATAATGCACATCATTGCAACTTTGCAACTTTTTTAGGCTCATTGAAATAGGCCTACTCCCGATTATAGAGCACACAAGCTCGCAAAAGAGATAATTCGTCATCCTACTTTTTCACTAGACTACACAAAAGCTCATTAAAAACAAATCATTGTCAATATAAGCCCAAATGATTAAGCTCTTAAACTTACAACTTGAGAACTTTTTCCAACGTCCCAGGAATATATTAATGATAAGATGTGTGCACTTCTTTTTAACATCAACCATAGATCAATTTATCTTCATAGTTGAAATCCTTCTAAGCTTTACAAATAAGCTTGTGAGCTTAAAATGTTAATAACATAATAAACCCCGACCAAACTAAAAGAGATTCCGAAACAAAACTTATAAATTGATTTGAGAAAAATGAAATTTTTAACCATTCTTTTTTTTTCCATATACTATAAATTTTTTTTGTGCATAGGACTGTTTTCTTAGTTCGAACCCCTACATAGGCCTTTCTCCCAAATAAGGATATCGCAACAACAACCGGAAGTTACTTAGTTTCGAACCCCCACTTCGCTGCAAATGTTTGGTGAGTTATCGCGACAACACCTTTTTCCCAAAATCCAAGAATCCAAAGTCACTTAGTTTGCCATCATCACCTAGGCCGCGCTCCCTAAGTGATGAATGCCACGAACCTAGATTCACGATATAGATTTTAATCCTTAGTTGCGACCCCAATCCGAGTCTTTTGCACTCAACATGATAACGCCAATGATTAAAACTATATATTAGCTTTATTACTCTAGGATTTTAATGCGAATGCTTCAATGGGCACCGAAAAATAATGCTTTTGCATTAGAAATGCTTCATTGGGCATTCTTTTTATAATTAATTTTGATGATGAAAAAATTTCACTTTAGAAATCACTTAAAATTTGAAACCAAAAATCTTACTTACATATTAAATGAATTCTTTTTCAAAATGTAAGACTTTTTCTAAAGACATTGGTTGACTTAGTTAAATTAAAAAGAGCACGTATGATTAGATGTGTTAAGAGCTTGTGGGAGTAAAAAGACACAAATCATTCATATAAGCTTTAGGTTTTCCAAATAAACCTTGCTTAAACAAATACACTTATATTTAATCATCATCGCGTGTTCTTCACATTTAAAAATCCAAAGCAATAGGATTCGTGAAGGCTAGGCCCCACAAAAGGTAGGTAACGAACTTAGCTAGGGCATATACACCCGGTCAAGTCAAAATTAACTCCTATTTCTCACCAACGGATTACCAAAAAGTGGTGTTTTTCCCCAAACTAAGCTTCTATTGAGCTTTTCTTGTAAGCAAAAATTTAAAATTTTCCACTTTTTTCACAAAAAGGTAATTCAAAAAGATTCAAACAAGGTTGCGTGAAGTGCAAGTCAATATCGAAGATATCCTTCCCCAAACTAAAATGAAACTTTGTCCTCAAAGTTTAAAAATAAGGGTCAAAAGGAATCTTTAACAAAAATTCTAAGGACATGCCAAAAGAATAGATGTTAGTTCGATAAAGACAAGGATAAGAGATTTCCCACTTTATGAAGAGAAGATTGGAGACCATCAATGGAAATTGTGGGCATTGCTTTGTTCTTCCACAATATTGAACCATGAATCTTCCAAAATCCGGAAAACCTAGACAAACAAACACAAACAACCAACAAGAACGAAAAAGAACAAGCTTCCTCTCATCTTTTACATTGTTAGCTCAAAACATCTTAAAACGGCTTAGTTTTTGTTAACCAAGTACAAGCTATACTTGACCCCGAATTGATTTGTCCTTGGGGAAACAAAGAGAAAATCAAAAGAAAATAAAAAGATAAAAAGGATAAGCATGGGGTGCCTCCCACGAAGCGCTTGTTTATTATAGAGTCCCCTTCGCTTGACTCTTTCCCCAAACTAGTTTCATTATGGTGGGTAATAGTAGGGGTGAAGAAATTCCAAGAGGTGGAAACCTCCCCAAACTAGGGATGAAAGATATACCGTAGCATTTTTGATTCCGGGTTCAAAAAACTTTTTAGAAAAGATTTTCAAGAGAGAAAATGTGAACCCGGAAAATGCTTTGGTAACATGAAAGTCCATTAAGGGTGGGTGGAGTGGGTCAAAAACATCAAGAGTTAAAGAACTCTTCCTTGTAAGCATATTATCAAAAATACCCGGTTTAAAAACCTTATCCTCATTGATCGGTGAGAATAAAACATCACCTACATGAAAATCCAAATCATTTCCTTCAACATAACTTGAACCATTGGGTTCAAGTTCATCACTTAAGCTCTTAAAAACATTTGAACTTGATTTGTCAAAATCTTTGGTTTTATCACTATCAAAATCCATTCTCTCAAAATCTTCTCCATACAAAATTCTTTTCCACTCATCATTGTTAGAATCCATCTCAAAGAGATCATCATCATTATCAAAGTCATCTTTTGGTAAAGACTCAATTGAGGGTTCAGAATTAACTTTTGGAGAAATTTGTCTAGATACCTCAATAGAAATGATTTCCTCGTCGTCTTCAAAAAGAGGGTTCAAATAACTCTTAAGAGTTTCCTTATGAACCTCCTCCTTAAGAATTGACTCGTCATTTCTAGAGGGAAAATCATCTTTTTTCTCAAAGAGAGGGTTTGAAAAAGTCTTGAAACTTTGAAAATCATCACAAAGAGGAAAATCACACTCTTTTCCAATTTTGGACTCTCTTGGGATTGGAATGAGATCTTCTTTGTCTAATTCCTTGTTTGGAATAAAGTTAAGATCCTCATCCCCCATTTTGAAAGAGTCCTCAAGATTATTGTTTGGAAAGATGTGTGAAATTGCACCTACGGAAGCAATTTGAGGTGAATGAATAACTCTTCCTTGGTGAATGATTCTAAAATTCTCTAAATTCGAATGCTTTTTCTTCTATCAGCTGGTCAGATCTTCCCTTAAGTTCTTCTTTTGTCTTAATACTTTCTCCCACAAGAGATTCAACTTTCAACAATAGTAGATGTGGTAGAAGAAGAATCATTACTCTTTAGTTAGGTTCACAAAATTCTTTGACCGAGTCCAGCATAAAGTCCATCTGTGGATTGACCTCTTTGTCTTGACTACCATCCGGTTTAAAAACTATTCGTTCCATACCATCCCTTTAATCACTAGCTCTTCCCCGTGGTCATCCAATTTATTACCCGTGCGGTTCTTAAGAAAGGCCTACCAAGTATCAAAGGTACTTGGTAATTACACTCTCAATGCTACTACAACAAAAGTCCGGCGGGGAAAGTAAATTTTCCCACCGGACAAGAAGACATCTCTAGCAATTCCTTTAGGAACACAAAGGAGAGCAATTTGCTAGTTTCTAAGGTTATCCGGGTAGATGTAATGCGGTAGGCCTAACTTTGTGTATACAGGAGGAATGGATAAGGTTGATATGGCACCCCTAGGTCTGCTTAAGGCTTTGAATTTAAGCTAACTAACATTTTAGACACGGAATGAGAAACTGTTGGGATCCCCAGTTTTTCGGAAGCTTTTGGGAATGATCGCCGGCATATAATTTTTTTTTCACTCACGGTGTATTAGCCATTTCGTTCAACTTTTCTAGTTTTGACAACAAGTTTTTAACATTTTTGATCTTAGGGAATTAAGATCAAGCCATTCCGCAAAGTAATATCCACATGAATCTGTTTTGAACATTTCCAAAACTTTTGGATTTGCAATTTTATCATTTTCACCTTCTTTTTCATCACTCTACCTAGAGGATATGGGAAGATTGTCTCTTTAGAAGGTTCTTTTGTTGGGGAGAATTATCAACTTGAGCAGAAGATAGGCTCAGGAAGAAATTGGACTCGCTAAACCGCTTAACCGGATCATGAGATTTTTGGATAACCGGAGGTTGGATGTCTTTGGTGCTCAGGTAGCAACCTTTATCCTTGGTCACCTCGGTTTCCTTTCTCATTTCAAAGGGTCATTCTATCATAGAGAGGAGGGGGATGGAAATTGGTGGCACCGGTTGTGTAGAAAGTCCGCTTCGAGTCGTAACGGCTTCTAGCTTCACACCTTGGATTTTGTGATGGTATTACTAGGTAAAGTGGGTAGGTTACATAGAAGTAGAAGTAGAAGGGTCGGCGTTGATTTTCGGAAAGAAAACCACTCAACATGTTTAGCTAAATTGTTTTGGAAAAATCCATTTTGTTGCTTCATGAAAAGATGTGTTGAGATTTTAACTCATTCTTGAATTTCTCCTTTTAAAGAGTTGATTTTGGTTTTTAAAGTAGCTGAACTTCACTCCTAATCTCAGCTTTCCAAATTGTAATAGGTTCCTCATACTTGCATACTCCCCTCGGTGGTTTTCTTGAAAGTATCAATTGACTAGCAAGCACATTTGAGAATTTTGTGTGTGGACTTTGGTATAGGTACACATCCTTGATGAGGATAATCCCTTGATTGGATGGTTTACTTTGGTTTGAGGGAAAAACCACGGCGTGTGATATGGTTTGCTAAGTTGGAGGTCGGTACCCGGTATTTCCCATTTTGACAAAATTACCAATCGAAGCGGTTTGTTGAAATTGTTGGAAATTATCATGATAAACCGGGGATCGTAACCCCTCTACTCATTGGGCACACATTAAATCTATGATACTACCACAAAAGTAGTATACACACTTTACCCTCCACCGCTTTATCGGGAGCGGGAGTAGGCACAAGAGTATTTCATCATGTATTTCATCTCATTCATCATTCCTAAGTTAAAGTCATCTTATCCTCTTAATGCGCTTTGCATTTGTTGGAACTCAAAGTTAGAGACTGATATTAGATGAGGGATGTGCTTACGTACTCACTGCATCACGGCGTTACTGTGAACATTCTAACTTTGTCTTTATTCTCTATGTTTTGTAGTCCTTCGGTTGGCACTTTTGTCTAGAGAAAATTGCCCCGGCTGCGGAATTAAGAGAATCTTGATCATTATAGCTCAAAGAATTATAGAATGTGTCTAATTGGTGCCTGAGTGAAAAACCATTGACGATGGAACACTTCCTTAGAAAAGTTCCTTGAAAACGCTCCCAAGCTTCGGGAGAAAGATTCCTTGGATCTATTTGACGAAAATTCGTTAATTTCGTTCCGAGATTGAGTGGTCTTTGATTGGTGGAAGAAAAAATTGATGAAACTTAGAAACTAGTCATCCCATGTGAGAATAGATAGAATTTGGGGGTTCTTTGTCGAGCCACGTTTAGGGCAAACCCCCGTCAAGAGAAAATGGAAAGAGTAAGAAGTTTGATGTGGTGTTAGGTACATCGGGGTACCTTTGGTTATTTGTTATGGCTCTCAAAATGACAAATGTGGAGCCATGAGGCTCCTCATCATCACCTACCTCGAAAAATTCGATTTGCACAGATAATGATGGGAGGAGTTTAGTTCAAAATTTTGAGATTGTTGAGTTGGGTACAATATAGCACTTTCCAAACCCCCGGTGGGAGCTTGGAACGTTGCTCGGCCATGGTTGATCATCGGCCATTGAACTCTAGGGTTCGGAAGTGAGAGGATTGCCTCTTATTGTTTATGTCGAGAACTCTCGACGATCCGTCTTCTTGTATATGTGTATTCCAAGGAAGATACGCGAGGTGCGCATGCCCTAGTGAAAATAAGAAAAATTTGAGATTAAGAAGATTATTTTTGGAAAATTACAATTTCTTAGTTTTTATTAAGAAGAAAAAATTTAAAATATTTTTGGTAACCGTTTATTACAAGCTTCCCGATAAGTCTCCAAGAGTACGCACACAATGTGAGCGGGAAAGCTTAGCGAGCCGCCAATGATCTACTTAGAACAGTTTGCTCTCACTTTTCTCTTTAAAACTCACCTTATATGCTGTAAAACTTAAAGGTCCGTCGTACCTCTGCAGTAATTCACGATTTGTTTTGTTGTTTATTGGAATGGTTTATGAGGGATAGCTAGTATCAAATTCGTGTTATTTATTTTTTTTTACTAATTCGATAGGGAATCGAATTATGAATGTTGCTATATTTTTTATACAAAAATAGCAAAATAATTCCAAAGGAGAGTCTTCAAACTCTTTTTTTTTTATACTTCAAGAATATTCTTCAACAAATCGTTCACTGTTCTTCCCCGGCAACGGCGTCAAAAATTTGGTTGCGGTAAATCAAACAAAATTTAATTAAGTATAGTATTAATCCGTGAAAATTTCTTTCCAAAATACTTCTCAAACAAGAGAATATAAGTTAAAAATCTCACTAAAGAAAACACAAGATGTTATTTTTATCCGGGATGTATCTGTTACTACTCGGAGTGTACCAACGAAATCGTTTGAATTGAGAATTTGGAATAATTCGTGATTTCGAGTTAAGATTGATAAATGATTTTTAACCTCTTGTTATACACAAATTATCACATAGCACGATTTACAAAACAATTAACTAGCTTGAAATTAAATGCACGGAAAAGTAAAACGCGAGCTAAAATGAGAATTTAAAATCTAAGGCACGACTTTTAGCAAACTTTATTTACCTAAAAATCACAAAATTTAAATAAGAAAATTTTAGGAAAAAGAATTGGAATTTTTTTAATATTTTGAATTTTCTATGAATTTTTTAAGAAAAAGGATTTAACCTTAAAATCTATTTAAATTCCTAGATAATTACAATTTTAAATAGATTAGATATAGGAAAAATGGTTTTTTAATAGACTAGAAAAGCCTGCGAAAGTTTATTGGAACAGAAAGCACCCAATTTTTATACACTAATTTGAACCGTAATTTTATCAATTTAAACTTTTAAACCTAATTTTATTTAACTAATAACCAAAAATATAAAAACTATTTATTAATTCCTAAAAAAACAGGGGTAGAAAGTGTTTTAAAGAAAAGTACAGGGTAGGCGGGTAAACTATTGGAATTTAACTCAGTACAAACGGAATAACCTTTAAACTATTGAAAAACTACAAATCAACCCTGCGATCTGCTTATTTTGGGCTTATTGAAAATAGTGATTCAGCAAAAACTCAAAAACTACAAACTTGTTAAAGAGCTTATTCGTAACAACTTTAATAAAGGCAATATCTACTTTTTAACAAAAGAATAAGCTGGGGAAAATAAGCTTTTTGCTAAATGTTCACAGAAAGTAGGGGTTTAACTATCTTTTTGATTTGATTATTTCTAGGCTTTATTACTATATGAAATTGAAAACTAAAAGAAGCTCTATGTAGTTTTAAGATGTAACATAAGGATTCTAAACAAAATTAGTTAAGCTTTAACAAAATTAACAAGGAAAAATTGAACAGAAGAGTGCAACTTTTTGCTTTAACTGAGATAAGCTTTTTCAAATAAGCTAAACTGCTTATTTCTAAACCTATTAAGCTGAACTTAGAAGTTAAGCTATTTAGGTTGATTAAGCAAACTCTAGATAAAAGGATTTCTTGAGTATTTAACTAGCTAGAAACTAAAAATTAACAATGAGTATAAGCTAGGAAAAAAACTCTAAATGCTACTATGTTACTTTTTAGCAGGCCAAATTTAAGCTACTCTCTATAAGCTTGAAAATGAAATTTAAGAGCTTATCTACACTAAGAATAATGGAGACTAATAAAATGCTTAAATTCTAATTCTAACTTCCTAATTAAAAAGGATCTATAATCTAATCTAATGAAGGATTATACCTTCCAAGAGCAACTAGCAGTACTTAGTGCTTGTTTGTGAATGCAAAATTGGAATGTGCTAAAAATGCAAGGGCCAAACTATGCACCTTAACAACTATTTTAACTCAATCAATTTCATGTTATGAAAATCTACACTTAAACCAAGATTTAACCATCTTATACTGAAAATCACTTAACCTTTCAAATTTTATTTAAAACCAAAAAACTGTTCCTGGTGCAAAGGTAACTCTTTAAACACTAAAACTTGATTTACTACACATCTAATCTTAAAAACACTATAAATTTGATTATAACTCCTAACTCAACTATTCAAACAGGATTTGACAGGATATTGTTGACTTTACAAGTCAAACACTTCTTAAACCAAACATTCCTTTAATAACATGACTGTCAAAACTAACGTAAGGCTTAAATTCTATTTTTAACATAAAGATTCTAAAACCTTTTATTATACTTTACTTGTTTATTCTAAAACTATCTAAGCTATTTTAACTTCTAAAATGCCTAGCTTATTAATAAGAATTAAGCACTTTTAACTAACCTAATTAACACTAAACTGCAGTTTTAAATGAGAAATTGAGATAGATTACACAAATAATATACTACTGAAAACTTATAAAACAGCTATAATAACACGCCTAAACAACTTGATTGAAAAGTATTAACAGGAATACCCTGAATATGGAATTAGCAACTGTTTTAAGCTAAAATTAAGCTAAATGAAATTTGAGAAATGTAACCTTGATTATTTTGTAGTCTCAGCACTTAGCCACTCTTGTAGAGTGAGTGGCTCACAAACTTGAACCTAAGTGGCTCCCTAGCCTCTAAACCTGAGCTTAAAGCTCAATAAGCTCTAAGAAGCTTATTACTCCTTGTTGCTTCCAAAATGAACTCAAATGCACTTAAGTGATCATGATTTTTGTACAATGAGCTAGATTAGTAAATGATTTGGCTTTTTAAAAAACATGAATTTTGAAACAAATGTGAGCTTATTAACAAGAATAAGCTCAAAGGCTTATTGAGAGCTTATTGACTGAAATTAGGCTAAAATGGAAATCATAAAGAACAAGTAAACTTGAAAAATTGAATATATTACTCAAATGATTACGTACAAGCTTTAAAGTAGAAGAGTACAAAGTGTTTGAAATTGATTTCTAAAAAAACTTGAAAGGAAAATGCTTAAATTGAAGAAATTTAAAACTGAAAATTAAACCACACACAACAACCTATATAAAATGAACCTATAGGCCTATTATAGAGGATGAGAAGAGGGGTAAGGAATTCTGAATCTTTCCATGAAACTCAGCCGTTTGATCATTTTGGACACAATTTATAGCCGTTTGATGATTGTATGTGAGGTGGTTCGATCCAAATCCAAGTATTCATTTCTAGCCGTTTGATGATTGTGATGAGGTGTTCGATCCAATCAAAGTGTGCCACGTGGGTGATTTGACGTGGAAAGATTAATACAAGGTTGAATGATGTAGAGAGGAGCGGGGGAGTGAATTTGGTGAAGTTGGGTTTGTGGGTAAAATTGGCGGGAAATTCTGTTAAGGTTGTTAGGAAGAAGTTTCAAAGCCGCGTTTATGTTTGAATGTTTGAAGAAATAGCAACTTTAGTCCCTGCGTTTCATTCCCTCTTTTGTTAGTATAAAAGAAGTTTCAAAATAACACTTTCAGCCCTTGTGGTTTCTTTCTTCTTTTTTCCTCTTTACAAACAACTTTCTTCTTATGCAAATTTGGTCCCTTGAACTTTAAAACTTCCAAATGAGCCTTTGAATGTTGAGAACTTGTCACTATTGGTCCTTGGCTTTTATTTTGGGTCTTCATTCCTTGTATTAGACTGATCCGGCTTTGATCATTGGCTTCCCGTCTTCACTCTTGACTTGACTTTTTCCGTTTCTTGTCGGTTTTGACTGTTTTTGCTTCTTTTTGTCCTTTTTATCCTTTCCTGCACATTTAGACACAAAAGCACACATTTTTCTATTCTTTTGGCATTTTCTGGCTTTTATTTGGCAAAATCCCGGGTAATTTATATATACAATTAAGCATTTATCAAAATTCCCCAAACTAAAGGATTGCCGTGTCCTCACGCAATGTTATCAAGTGTACACTTTGTAAACTAACAAGTTTCCAAAATGCCCTTGTTTTCACCTTTTATGAATCACCTTTTTAAATAGTATGAGCACTCTTCATATTAATAACACATTGAGATCGTAATATTGATACTAAACATATTATTTTAAGTTCTTAAAAGAAAAACGTATCCACCCCCTCTACTTTTTCCAAGATTCTTAACTGTCAACTTGATTTATCTCTTTCTAATCAATGCACATCCAAAAAGAACCATAGCCTTTTTCTTTACGAACAACACTGCGCTCTCCCCAATGCGACATACTGTTTGGTCGAGATGAATACCTTTAGTCTTTGAGTTTCCTTGAGTTTTCTCGACAACTCTCCAATTCAGAAGGTGCCAATCGATAGGAGACCTTTGCTACTGGACGATGCTACGTTGCTCCAGGGATTAACTTAATTCGAAACTTAATTTCTAGAATAGGGGGTAATCCAGATAGGTCATCGGGGAAAACCTCAAGAAAATCTCTAACCACAACGATCTCTTCTTGTTTCTTATCACTAGCCTTAGCACTCATCAAAAGTTTCGCTTTCTCTTCTGGTCTCTCTCCTAGTACTCTAAGCACCTTGCCATACGGTAGTGGTATCCTCACTACCTTCTCATGACAAATTATTTCATCCTTATAATTAGACAACCAGTCCATACCAATAATCACATCAAAACTCCCATGTCTAAAAGGTATCAAATCGATGTCAAAAACATGACTCTCGATTTCTAGTTTGCAACCCTTAATAACCTTATCAATCTCTACTAGCTACCCGCTAGCTATCTCAATCTCATATCTGAAACCTAATTCGCTGGGCTCTATGCCTAACAGAGGTATAAAAGTAGTGGAAACAAAACTATAGTCAGCACCAGAGTCAAATAAGGTAGTGGCAAAATGATTGTTCAAAGTAAACGTACCCGTCACAATGTTCGGATCCTGGCGAGCTTCCTCTTCTCCCAACATGAATGCCCTACCCCTATCCTGGTTCCCTTGGTTTCCATGACCATGACCCCCGTTATTAGCAGCAACTTGGTTTTGACGATTTTCTTTTGGTCCTTGTGCCTTATTCAATCCAGGACAAGCTGACCTGACATGGTCAGTACTACCACACTCATAACATGCCCTAACGGTTGGGTTTCTAGCATTGACAGGATTCACATTCCTCGACACTCCTCTATAATCCTTTGCCAAATGACCCGGGCGGTTATAGTTAAAGCATGTGCGACAAGGCCCTCCGGGTGCATGGTAGGAATTGCAGGTGGTACACTTGGGCCAAGTACCCGTATTCTCTCTTCCTACAGGGTTTACGGTAGTAGCAAAAGCATTTCCAGTCCTCTTATTATCATCCCTACCATTCTTATCCTTGCTAGGTTCCCCCACATTTTCTCTTTTCTCAACCTTCTTAATTGATCCATTTCTCACAGCCTCATCGGTCAGTGCACCAGAAATCTGCACAGCCTTCTGTATAGTCTTTGGCTCCGTTGCTGCCATCATCCTACAGATCTGTAAAGCAAGGCCATACACATACCTCTCAATCATCCAGCTTTCTAGAGTTAACAAATGTGGAACTAACCTAGCCAACTCATGAAACCTATCAGTATACGCAGCATGGCCAGCCCCGACCATGGCGTGATTCCACAACTCAGATTCTAACTTTTTCATCTCATGACTAGGACAAAACTCTTCTATCATCATAAACTTAAAGTCATTCCATGACATACTAACAGCAACTTCCTGGCTTAGCGTGCGGATTTGAGAGTTCCACCACGTTAAAGCCTTACCCACAAATGAACCAGCAGTGTATTTCACTTTTTGGTCAACACAACAACCACTCATATCTTGTACAGACTCTATTTTCTCAATCCAACAAGTAAGAACTACAACACCTCCTTTACCATCATATTCCTTAGGGTTACAAGCTAAGAATTCCTTATATGAACAACCTACTTGGTTGCCATTTACTATCGCATTCCCAACGTTCTCTTAAACGTTCTCATTAATCACATTACCATTTTGATTCCAACATTTCCTTGGTTACCAACCTGAGCTAGCATGGCTGGTAAGAGGTTCTGTAATTGCTGGGCAATGATCATCGAGAAGTCGGGTGCTCCTCCTACACCCCCATTGACTCCCTTTACATTCCCATTGACTCCCTCTACGCCCCCATTAGCTCTTAAACCCTGGTCATTTCCTTGACCATTCAAATCACCAGCATGCTCTTCATTACCTTCCCTAGGTCTTCTACCCCTCCCACCTCTACCAACCCGTACACCCGTTCCCCCTCCTAATGATTCGATAGCAGGCTGACCAGCACTTCGGGTCCTCATCCTTGGCGGCATTATCTATACCAGAGAGAACATGGGCAATGTTAGGTAGGCAAGAAGACTCACATATATATAGAATATCTTACTATATATACAGATATACACATAACACATCTTACAGTGTCAACATCGATTTGTCTGAACGACATTACTAAGTATGAGTGAGTTGTGATACACTTATAACTACGTTGGCCACCATACTTATATTCACATCCTTTCCCAGTCATACTCAATATTGAGCTCACACATTTCAATGACTGACATAACTAAAGCACCAAACCGCGAACACGCAAAAGCAAACAAAAGCGGAACACCGCGTATATAGATCCAATACGCAACTAAATGACGGATCTTATTATAGTCTAGGCTAATCCACCTAGTTCTCTATAACCTTGGCTCTGATTACCAATTTGTCACACCCCGACAATGACGGAAACTCGGGAATGCAACATAATGATCAATCATAACACAAGATACAAAATAGAGAAAACTACAATGCATAAACTTCAAGTGTTATAAAGACCATCAACCTCGAACAACCTCGAGTGATGTCCCAAATCACTATCAAATTCACAATCTCTTACAATAATCCAAAAGCCCTCACAGGGGTCCAAAATCCAAACTTAAACCAAAACTTCCAAATACTAAAGCCAAATAAATTAAACTAGCAAGACTTCACATGAAAATCCACTCGGGATACTTCTAAGTCTGCTATCACAATCAACAACCTATTCCTCTTTCACTTCACTTGAAAATGATACTCGAAAACGTCAACAGTTGGTGAGCTCGTAGGTTTGACCTTAAACCCAAAAGTTGTGCCAATATTTCAAACAGTGGACAATAATGCTATATGACAGTGAATATATGCAAACAAACATAGCATCACCGCTAATCAATAACCATACGTCACTTACGCACCTAAAGGGCCTACCAGCTGGAGCACTAAATTAGGACAGACCACACACAAACTAGGGTAGGCGTGCCCATCCGCTCCAATAATCACACAAATACTAGGTAGGTGTACCCATCCGATCCAAACAATCATGCAACATTAAATATTCACATAGCAGTCATAAGTACATATCTTGTCCAAAAAACAAAACCACATTTCGCACAAATCAATTCAAAACATTTCAAAACACATTTGAGTATCATTTTCCCCCAACGAAAAAACAATAAAAAGTGGGCTACGAGAACTCACCTCAAGCAAGTCTTTAGCAAAAAAATCTCAATCACACAAGTAAATGAAACGACGCCCGCACACGACCTAGTCCAGTTAATGTCCCAATTTAATCATTCATTTCCTAAACAATCTTCACGTTTGATGCATAGAGTTTAGAAGCGTTTTACAATTACTCATAGCAATTTAGTGGTGTGATGGTTGATGACATATCCCCACAATCATATCAATCCCATTACTCAATAATACATACTTATACTATTTAGAGAAACAGATAAGTAATATACGTAAATATTTATAATAAATAATTATAAATATATCTCGAATAGTCCATTCGGTACCCTTAGTCACCGTAAAAATAATCATAATAGAGTTGAAAATGAAACGTTTACTCATAATAAACATATTAGAGAAGTTTCGAGAAAAAATATATTTTTCGTCTTTTAGTGAATTTATTAAATAAATAAAATAATTAAATAATATTTTATTATTTAAAATCAAAATCATGTTTTTAGGAAAATTTCTAAGTATAATTTTTTTACGAAATTTCGAGATGACCCGTACGCTCATACAACGTTTTCCAAGGCTTCAAACCTTATTTTCAACACTTTTCATAAATTCGACACTTTTCGACAAAATTTCAAAATCTCAATCTTTAACGTTTACTAAAACGTTTTTTCCCAAAATATTGTTTGATATCACTTCGTAAATACATTTTCACTTCCAAAAGTCCGTCAAAACTCTTATAACTACTAAATATCGCTTCCCAATAAGGGTCCATTAAGATATTTATAAGTCCAAAATACGATCCAAGTCCAAAACCAAGGTCCATTTATATACATAAACTTATACTAATAAGTAGAAAATAATCTGGACCAAAATAAGCCCTCCCGTTAAGCCACAACTTAAATAGACTTATTGACCGTGAGTCCATAAGCTCCAAAATACGTATATTAAGCTTGAAAATAAGCTAATAAGCTACGCATCGCATTTGGTTACTACCATAAGCCTAAAAAATAGTCCACAACATATGCCATAACACAAAAATAGTCAAAATCACTTTTCTAGTGATTTTGGAAAGGTGACGTGGCATTTAAGCCCAAAATAAGCTAATAAATAGCTTAAAAATAAGCACGAATAAGCTATACAAGCTACTATAAAAAATAAGCTATCTAGCAACATATGTTATTTAACCATCACGACCACAACATCAAAACTAAAAAAAACCCCTTTTTCCTTTTATATTCGAAGAACCAAACGCAACTTTTTTATTCGTTTCGTTTCCAAAAATCGATTTTCACGATGATCAACTTGTACAACTAACATCTATGCATCAAGATAAACCCAAAAGGACAAACAAAATTTAAATTTGAAAACTTACAAGAAAATCTTCAAAAATGTAGATTTCGACACGAACCGGACAACCCTAAACGTTGTTTAAATGAATACCCAAACACTCGTATCAACCAGGAATATCAAAGTCGGAAAATATATGGTGGTTGTGGTGGTGTAGGTGGCAGACGAACCAAAGACACACACACATAAGTGTGTTTTATTTTTTTGAAAATAAAAATGAATTATGGATGAAAAGGTCTAGTGGAAAGCATATGTGTGTACCACTCTTAGACACGTTAGCTAGAATTAAGCCATTTTGTTCCCTTCTTTGACTTTCTTGACCGGTTAGCATCCTATGGGGTGTCGGGTCTTTCTTTTCGTGTCGGGATCACTTAAATACTCGTAAAACTCAACCGTAAAATTTACCCCAAAGTTAATTAGCATTTTTATTCACCTTAAAAATACTTTTCCATTAACCTAGAGTATATACACGACATATTTACACTTTAAACCCTTCAAAACTCATTTGGACATTAACGGACGTGTCAGACTCGTTTTTTGGCATTTTTCAAAATTCACGCGGCAAACCATCCGGAATACAAATAACACAATAATACCTTCCAAAAGGGATTATTAATCACAATAAACCATAAATCACCATAATTCTCAACAAAATCACCACCGTCAACATGGTACAAAATCTGAATAAACTGACAAAAGTCAAATAGTCAAAGGACTATAAATGAAATATTCAGAACACAAAAAGGGTAAAGGTTACATTCGTTTTATTTTATTTTGTGCTTAACCTTTCATAAAAACTCACCTCTCTCTCTCTCTCTCTCTCTCTCTCTCTCTCTCTCTCTCGTTTCTCTCTCTAAGATTCTACATCTAGTTTGTGTGACTTATGCTATATTTGGGGTAACCTAAAATATTTCTTACCTCACCTTAGTATTAAAACCTATAAATACATATTAGCATTTAAAGGCACGTAATAAACTAATCTAACCATAATTTATCAACTTAGCAACCATAACCATAACTTATACACAACATATGAAATCGTGCAACAACTAAGAAATCAAAAGTTTCTAGCCAACCTTAAACTATAAAATCAGAAATAAAAACCAAATATCAAGCTTCAAATATGAGACACTAAAACATAGCAGAAAGCTTAAACAAACAACAAACACACATGCTGAAACCCACAAATACAATTTATACTAATCAAGAAACTTAAACTAACACAAAAAACCCATTTTTCTTTTCAAATCCACCTTACAGAACAACAATTAAGAAATCGATAGTTCTTAGCTAGACAGAATGTTTCAAGTCCTCTTGGATAACCGTTGTATTGCTCTTTATATAAATTAAAAGTAACAATACTAATATTAGGTTGGGGGCTAATGTTCTGATAATCGCCAAAAATTAGGATGCTCCAGCTGTTCATGACCTCGCGCGCGCTCGCCACAAAATCGCTTGACACTGACCCCTCGCACGCCACGCGCGCGCACTAAATTAGTATACTCCCAAACTCCAGCTCTCTTAGCAACTTAAAAGACCACTCTCGCTTGCCTCTCCACTCGCGCCGTATTGAAGCCTAAAAAGTGTGTCGATTGTGTGGTAACAGTCACTTTATCTCTCATGTGATTTGCTCAGGGGGATGATAATTAAATTTAGATTCGCGCTGACACTTCTCTCCAATGCTTAAGCAAGAAGTAGGAAAGATATGTAGATTATCTTAAGAGATAATAGCACATGATGAAACCCTTCGAGCTATTGTAGTCATTGTCTCTCGCTCATAAATAACGTCTATTTTTAAATAGATCATTTATCCGTTAGTGATAGACCCAATCTCCCCCCTGTTTTATATAATTATTGCAATGAAATGGTACCTTAATTACTTCTATATTAATTATTTGCAGTAATTATGGTAGTTCCATTGTGTCCAGTTTAGTATTATATAAAAAGGCAGATTTAAGGATCATAAATAATGAACCCGAGCTTCAAAGAATAACGTCTATGACAACGGCCGTCAGCACTATACGTGTTGTTTTCATTATAGACTTTTAAGGCCGTATCCAAGACCTTGATGAACTAAAGTCCATGACCTGACCTTTGAAGACATACGCTGGGTATCCGACATCAACGAGTACGCGTTATAAATACTTTGGCAACAATGCAAGTAACAATGGGTCATTTATGCTATACGTCAGTGCTATCCAATTAAAACGAAGAATACGGAGTATCTGTTGCGACACTGCTATCGCTGATTATTTTCCAACAAGGTCATTCAGTCAAAGATCATGGCATTTAATGCCGGTCAATAATAGTGATCTTGCAATTAATGATAACGTGGGACCAAAATTGATGGAAAAGTGTTTGAAACTTTATGATGATGGTTTTGTAAATTACAAGCAGAGATTCAAGGACACTATTTTTGGGTCAAGTTATATATATTGTGTCATACATTCAAACTTCTTACCAGGGCACCCCAGCACAATAAGCCTTATTGTCTACATTACAATAAGTATGTATCAAACCATTATGTCAGGTGGCTTTTATTTTCCAAATATCAATTGCGTGCTTTTAGTATGGCTTTTACTACCATGTCTGTTTCTCCCCCAAAATGTTTTTGAAGAAGCCAAGAGAAGGTCCTGCTATAGTGCTAATCAATTCAATAAAGGAGAACTCTTGTCTATCTTACCTACCACTATACGCGTTTCGCTGTTAGATTAGGTTTAATTCACTTATCTATGATTCGTTGTTTTGGTACAATGACTATTGGTATACTATTTAGGTTATTTTCATTTTTTTGATCTCTCGCACAATTGTTTGGTTTGTTATATCGAATGTCCTTATTTATCACTGGTTGTTTTTTATTGTGGGATCAATTATACTGTTTTAACATGCTCATATGCGTACTATAATTCAGCGTGTGGTCTAAGTTAGTACTACATATTTAATTCGTTTTTGCTCTAACTACTTCGGATGTTGTTGTGGGGTAGGCTAAGGAGTACGGATATCTGATCCTCCTTTATTTGTAAGGTAAGTGGGTTAAATGTCCTAATAGGGTGGGGTTTAATAAGATAAACATTTATTGAACACCTAGATAGATTTTGATTTACAAACGGATATACGGTTGTGCGCTAAACATGGGTATTCATGAAAAGGATTACACTCATGTCTTATACTTATTTACTAAATTCCACCATTGAGATAAGCATTCATTGCTCTAAATAAACAAACCAATGTTCTATTTAATTAAACATGGCTAATATTGTTTTCCTTACATAAGGCTTGACCTCTTCTTTATCTTTTGTCTATCAACTTGTGTGTGTTAATTGTCATTAAACCCTTAGATTCACCAAAATCGTGCCAGTTCTCAGGCCTGGATTTGGGTGGGGTGTTGTGTTTTGACGGAGCATGCATGTATTGGGTGGGAGAGCTTGGTGGTTAGAGAGAGTCCCCCTCCCCCCCCCTGTGTTGGTCACGTTGGGGGTGGTGTTGTTGGAGAGAAGAGAGTGTGTTCAATTAGATAGCACTACCACCCAACGTTGTTATTGCGGTGGGGTGGTGGGTATAGCGCGCTCTTTGGATGGTTTTCTGGTGTAGGCCTTGGGGGGGTTCGCTATTAAGTGATCGACAACTTCTACTTTATCCATACCTAAGCTACATTTGATCGGGTTACAACTGCACGTTGTTAAAGTGTTATTGTTTTAGGTGTATTGCGAAAATTATATAAATAGTAAAACTTGATACATAAAATAATACCTACACAACGACACATCAAGTTTTTGGCGCCATTGCCGGGGAGTGAAGTTGTTTAATTCTTATTTATTAGTGTTTTAGTTTAGTTTAAATTGCATAATTGTGTGTTTGTTTGTGTGTTTATTTTCCTGCATTGTATATTTTGCATATTGTATGTTTGTGTGCATTGTTATAGCATGCTGTAACATTCTGAGTCGAATACTTAATATGGCATATTCATCTTCTTGGATACGGCGTATAAAAGTTTTCTAAACCAATACAGCGTATTCGACTCTATCATAAATACGGCGTATCCAGTTTACTGAATACGGCGTATTAAGCTATTTAACAGTTTTCTTTCCTAGCGAATTTATTACAAGTTACAATGGACGACCCCAACATTACTATGGAGGATTATATCAGGCTTGAGGAAGAAAAAGCTCTTAGGCGTGATACGATGTATAACTAGGAAACTGCTAAGTATGGTAAGATCTGGTATGATGAAGACGTTCACAACCTCAGATCTGTTGAAACTAAATTCCCAGCTATAGTCTTTAATGACATGTTAACGTCTGAAGTAACGCCCTCGTGTGGACCCTCGGTAAGTCCTCTTAACGACAATGAAATTGACTTTAGATTATCGTTTGACGAATCAAATGATGAAGATTACACGGTAGTTTATGACGAAAATTCATTTTCCTATAAAATAATTTCTGTCAACAATTTGAAAACAGATTCTGAAAATGATAATGATAAAGTCAATATGCCTTCATTTCTATCGCCCGAGCCTAAGGTCAGTTATTTTAATGATTTAGACTTCTTTAAAGATTTTGAGAATGAATATCCTGCCATTGTTTACAATGATGAGTAAAGTAATTAAAGCGCCGGGACGTCGCTTCCTAAAGGTGAGGAGACTGTAACCGCCCGAGATTTCGACATTATGATGATCGCGAATTTCGTCGTCAATAATATTTATTATCAAGTATGATCGAAAGTCGACATTAAAATTTTAAGTTTTTATTTACCCGAATAAATATATTCGTGTTTCATTGTGAATGATTTAGAGAAAATTTTATTTTCGTCGACTGGTAAGTCGAGCCGAGACCGCGTGTGGGTTACACGTATTGGGCATCGTATAAATTATGACGCGCCCCGTTAATTTCAAATTTGTATTAATGAATAATTATTTCATTTTTGTCATCTTTTGACCGTCTTGGCAAAAGTCGTTGATTTTGGCTATGTCACGAGCCGTGCTCAGGATTTATTTCATTTGAGCGATTTAAGATTTTATTATCTCATATTTTATTTCGGAAGTAAATTATTTTGTTTTAGTATTTTACGACCCTTTTCCCGCGTTTTAGCCGAAGCCGAGTCAAAAACTTTATTTCTACACGATTTAACATTTTTAATAAATGTTTTAACTAAATTAAAAATTTGATGAAAGAAAATTTACAAAACAATAATCCCGAGCCGTGGTGGTCAGTTTTTATTTAAGTAAAACATATACGTGTCAAAAATCAAATAAGGAAAGGAGGGGAGAACCATTCTTGTCAAGTAGCTAAAAGGTGCAAGTATATATATATATATATATATATATATATATGTGTGTGTGTGTGTGTGTGTGTGTGTTTACTTCTCATTTTTTTTTCTAACATAAAACACACACACATGAGGTGTGTTCTCTCCACCCTCACCGGAATACTTTTCCGGCCACCACCA
>BQNB010042917.1:1409-39843 GCA_026074375.1 Tanacetum coccineum | reverse complement strand
GACAAAATATAAACTCATGCTTATTTAAAAGTAACTAAATAAGTATTTAGTGGACGAGTTTACATTTCTTCTCCATCTTTTTGTCGAAGCAAAAAGTGTTGTAGAGGCTTTCCTTGCATGTCTTGTTTTGACGAATGCCAAGTGACTTGGTAACGAATGCAAAGTAAAGAATAAAGACTAGATGCAAGTGCTCCCCCTTGGTGTATACTCCCCCTTGCTTGGGGCACCAAGCAATCGAGCTATGGATGCATTGCTACAAAACGGTTAGTAGGCAAGCAAATATATATATATATGAAAATCACAAATGCACACATATACATTTTACACAATGAACATCCATCATTAACGCAATAAATTAAAATAATGTTAAATCCATTATAAGGGATAAAACATAAATTTTGGCATTAAAGCCATTACATGATAAGCTTAAACTTGAAAAGTGAAGAAAACAATAAAAAATCCTAAATCTTGAGATAGAAAACATGTTCCCATATAATCCGAGGGGTGATGTGAGATGGTTATGTGGCTAATGCGGAAAGTAAGGTAGGTGTGATGAAGAGCCAAGGTGGTGTTGAATGTATGAGAACATGTAGTTGACATAGTTTTAGAGCATTTGGATTTCATGCCTTGTGGTGCTACAACATTAACAAAACATGTTGTGGAGGTGAGGCATGTCATTTGGATAAACAAAATCTAAGATGTTTGGAGGATTGGGAAAATCTTAATTTCCAAGATTTGGTAGTGGATGGTGAATGTTTTCAAGTAGAGGTGCATTGTTGTGGAGGAGAGGTGTGTTGTTGTTAATGTTAACAAACAAAGGTTGGGTTGATGGATGATGTGATGTAGAAGCAAATGAAATGAACACCTTTTGTAGCTCTTGAAAGGTGATTGACTTTGTTGGTACAACATTACATGGTGTAGATGAGGATTGTGATTGGTGATTGGGATTAATGATCAAACCTTGTTATGGAAAGAGGGTGTGTATTTTGTGGAGTGTGTCTGATTGTATTCGACATAAGATGCATTTCATGTAATTGTATCCATTTTCATGTTGGGAGTTATGCAACATTGACCTGTAATGTAGTGAAAAATGAGCTTGTTTGATTTCTAGACTTCGAATGGAGTGATATGTGGATCAAATTTGATTTGATTTGAGTTTTGAAGAGATGTGTCCTTGGATGATTTTCCTTTTGATTGTAGGTGTGGAATCATTTGAGGAAGTAGACATTTCATTTTTGAGTATTAAAGTTGTGAAAGTGTGTCTTATAAAAGACATGGGGTGTATGCTTTGGCATGAAGGTTCTTGGATTATATGGAGGAGGTATTTTATATTAGGTTTAAGATCACCATAGAATCATATACATGTTTATCAAATAAAGTTCGAAAAGTTAAATAAAGAAAATTCAAATTTTGGCGTATTGCTAGGGGAGTCCTCGGATCACCGTAACAGCGTACAGATCTACCTTTTGGTAGATCCGTAGATCACAGTTGTCAACAAAAATGACCAGAACTTCGGTTTTTCTTCCAAAATTTTCCAAAACATATGGATAATTTTAATTATATGCTACAAATTTATGCGAATATATCGCGATTAAATAAGTGCATTGATTTTCAGTATCTTAGGATCAAGGCATGATAGCATTATAAGCATATAGTTTACCAAATAACATAGTCTAGTGCAAAGCTACTACAGCAATATTGAGATAGGAATTCTTTCAGATGCAATTCATGATTCTTAAAGATACTCCTAATCTAAAGTTGATCCACGGATGGCCAATATCCTAGCAAAGGAGATGATTGGTTTGAGCTTTCCACCGACGATGGAGAGTAAGGTATGTCAATCTTAACTTCTTCACTCTTATTCCTCTTTCTCTCATTCTTCCTATTGATGGAACTCATCATTCGATAGTGCAAAACGAATTGTAGTGTATGATGAGGACGAAAGAGTTTAGGATGTTTAGCAAGAACGAATCGGTAAAGACGAGTAATGAGTAAACCATAAGGAAGAGGACAATCGACTCTATTTTTAACACTTCAATTTTGTGAGCAATGAGTCAGGCAAGGTTAAAGTTTTGAGAGTTTTTGAGATGATAGAGCATGATGGCAGAGCATGCATCTATGAGATTTTATGAGTGTCGACACAAATGACAATTTTTCCTCACAACTGATGAGTTCCCAATCTTGATGTTGGGATGAAGATTTCTCAGAGGTTAATGGTAGGATTTGATCAATTTTGATGACTTGATGGAATGCAAATGTTTTGAACGACATCTCTAATGTTTGGAAGGTTAGTTTGATAGGAGACATGTTTTTCACGAGTAGTGTTCAAAAGTTCTAATGAACATTCCTTTGAGAAGATACATGTTCCTTTGTATGGAATTTGAAGGACTTGACTAAAATTTTCAAGTGACATAGGAAATTCCTTTGTCTCGAATGGGAATCTAATGAAAGAGACATATTACGCACATTAGTATTAATTGGAATTTTGAGATAGGATTGATGATGAAACGAGGAAAAATATGACAGTTTGAAGTGAGGAGAAATCAAAAATTGAAGGATTTAAATTGGATCGACGATGTTGGTGCCAAAAGGTGCAGAAGGATTCAATGTGTCTGTTGGTAGAATATTACCGATATTTAATCTATACATTCTTTTTATGTTTTGGTGATGGCAAACATGTAACTTAAAATACATAACGTAAAGTGCCTAAGTTACTTGTAATCACAAATTATCTATGCATTCATACGACAAACTCTCGACGTCTCAAGTCTGCTTCAACGAAGTTTGCACCCGACGTAAATCACTTAAGGTATGAATAAATAAATGCTTAATTTATTTTATGATCAAAGGAATTTTTATTTTTCTTAAACCTTACATTTTTATAAAAGGTAACAATATTTTTAAAACTTATACACAAATATTTTTGTAATAAAAAGGATTGTTTTATTCAAATAAATATTTTGAATTCAAATTTTCTACCTAAAAACGGCTAGAAATGTTCCAGAAAACACCTCCCCCAGAAAAGACAAAAAGGAGCGTCCAGGTGGGCAGCCCCCTTAATTATAAGCGTGGTCCCCTTAATTATTAAGGGGATCGCCCCTAATTAAGGGGACCCCCCCCCCCCCTTCCACCCCCCCCCGTCCAGACAAAATGTCAAAACAGTTTCATAGATATACTAGACTATTCCTCCACTGATTTTTTACCTTTTCACTTTTTTCTTTTATGTCTAATATCAGTTTTATACATACCTACAATCCCCCCCCGCCCCCCCCTTCTCCCTCTTACCCCCCCCCCTCCCCTCCCCCCCATTGATCATTTATTCTTAAGCATTTGTTTCTAAGTGATTCAAGCTTATTCCTCCAAGTGCAAGAGAAGAAATCTCGTTATCATTAAGATACGAAGTTATGTAGTTTAGTTAGTGCATTCATGACATGTCTTACATTCACAATGTATAAATCGAGTCCATGTATTTCAAACTTGTGTAATAGTTAGATCGTGGTTATCATGGTGTGTATAGTTGTTAGATCATGGTGATCTTAGTAAGTAGTGTTAGATTAGTGTGATCAAGGTAGTGTCTAGTTGAAGTGAAGTGAAGTTGTTGAAGTATTAGAAAAGTTTGATGGGTAGGAGAAAGTCGTGAAGTTGTGGAGGTGAGAGAAGTTTTGTAGTGGAAGCTAGTTGTGAATCGTTGTGATGTAGTACGGTTAGCATACAAGAGTTGTGAGTAGATTGGTTCTAAGCTATGATTAGAACTCCGCATTGGGCTTAGTGTGTTAATCGTGTAAGCTTGTCGTGTACAGTTTTCTCCGCCTAAAAGGAGGTTGTTGACTAGTGAAGTCACTCTCGAGTTGGGTACTCAGGAATGGAGTAGGAGCGGATGTGGTGCTTCGTGACCGAACACTATAATTCATCGCGTCGGTTTGCAATTTCTTTTTACTTTTCGCTTTACATCTTTATTTACTTATCGCTTACATTTATATTTGCATTAATGTAATATATGTGTGTGATTGTTGCTTATATGTTTGGGATGAGATTGTGTTTTGGATAGAAGTTACATGATTGATTATGTTTATATGCTAGTGCCATGCTCTAGTGAATAATAGATGTATTATTCACACTCATCCATATTGCATTAACTTGATGGTATTTGATATAAAATATTTTAAGTTTTAATGGAAACGTATTCACCCCCCCTTTATGATTTCCACAATTGGTATCAGAGCACGTCGCTCTAATTTTCAATACAAATGGTGTTAAAATTAAGTATGATCTCCATGTATTCAAATTACCAGAAGGGGATTAAATATGAAAACCCTGATAATCATTCTTGTAAACTCACTGATAAAAATTTATCAGCTCCTCTTTCTATCAGTTCACCAACCAGATTTCTTTTACCCTTTTTCAACCAGTCCCACTCAAATTTCTTACAACACTAAGCAAATCATATCAACAAACTACCCTAGCTGCAATCACCATTAACTACATATCTTCATACAACTTCATGGCGGCTAATCTTCATCACGGACTGACCTCAAAACATCTAAAGATCACCAATCTTAATAAAAATCAAACCGAAAACTTTTAGTTTTATGATGTTGGTTTCGATTCTTTTTTTTGTTTTTAAGATCTGGGTATTTTTTGTTTGTGGTGGTTTTGATTTTTCTTATTTCGTGGTGATGTGTGGTGAGTGGGTTATTGACGAGTGAGGTTTAATTCCAACAACAGAATCATTTGTTATTGTGGGTGACTTTTCTAATGATTATACAACCGGGTGAGTTTTTTTGTTGTGAAGGATTGTTTGTGAAGATGAGTACATATCCCTTATTTGGGTATACCGCATATGTCGTGTTTTTGTTTTTTTGAGATGAAGATGAGATTTTGTGTTTTGTTTTTTGTGTGTGTGGTGATGGGATAGTAGGGATATGGGTTTTGTTTTTGATGATGAAGTACATATCTGTGTAGTTATTGGGACGGGATCTGGGTACACGGATTGTGGTTATCTTTTTGTTGATGAAGTACATATTTGTTTTTGCCTTCAAGGAGTTGCGTTTTTTTGCCATTTTAGTCAAAAATATATGTGCTCCCCCCCTCAAAAATTGCAACAGTAGTAGCAGTTTTTAAGGTTTTACACTTTAATTTTGACATGGCTCAAATTTTATTAGTAGTCATTCAAAAGGATCTGGATCATAAGAATAATCCATAGGCTCTTGATACCACTTGTTGGTCCTAAAAATTGTGCGAAACATAAACACTTTAAGAAAAGAAGAACAAGTTTTACACAATATCAATTAGACAACTAATAACATAATTTGTACTTTTCAATGTTTATAAATCTTATTAGAAATGAATCAAAGATTTACAAGGGATAGTTGCGGAACACTATCCCGATTGAATGACAAATAAACTCTTATGAATCAAAGCTAAGCTTATACTTCATGAGAGGATGATCCTATCAACTATAATACATTGTATTATTTCTGTGTTTGATTAGAATCGATGTCTACTTCCTATTATAAACATTTCTTATATATGAGATAAAAGTACAAGTAACATGTGATGGTTGTCATGCATGTCTCCTTTTCTGGAAAAGCAACAACCATACTTTGTTTATTGTAAGACACTTGTTTCCACCTTTATGGAAACTCTTGTACTCTTTTCTTTTGATGGTCCCCACACATATTATGTTTGCTTCCTGAGGGAGATATGTATGTTTGCTTCCTAAGGGAGATATGTATGTTTGCTTCCTGAGGGAGATATGTTTGCTTCTTGAGGGAGATAGACACCGAGAGTCATTGGGATATTTGTCAAATCTAAAAGACTCTCATGTTGCTTATAGCTCATGTACTTTACTCACTAACACTGCTTGAGTGAGAGAAAGTATTTCTTCAGTTGGTCTTTGACGTCCCTGAGGCTTGTCATTCTTGGTTGAGCTTTTTACAACACTCACTGATTTTTTTATCAGTGAGTAACCCACTATTTATTTAGTGAGTAAATTAGGCTTATTATATTTAAATAGTTGTCAAGGACAATTGGGTTAAATTTGACCCAACAAAGGTTAGGACTAGGAAGAATTAAACATATTCCATAAACCATTATCATGCTTTCTTTCAATAAGTGATCGTAAGAGGATTTCGAATATGAAGATGACTATTTCTCAAATGATAATCAATCTCATCATTCAATCTAATCACAAAATTAGAATATGAACATGAAATCAAGACTATGATTTATCTAGATCACAAAAATATCAATTAAATGACCACATATATTTTTCCAAGTCTACGTGTTTAATCATCCTCGGTTATTAAATAACAAGATTAGTCATCAAATTGCAACTCACACTTGTAATGAAGATGTCTCATTGAGTCTAAAATGTTTAATTGTTTGTGTTATTAGCTATGGTCAAATTATACATGCTAAACTTAACACACTCTAATTAGGATTGACGACTTATGAATTTCCATCAGGAAACACATAAGTACTCCAACTTGATAAGCAAGTCTTGGATGTCATTTCTGAAAACTCAAACCAAGAACCCTTATAACTTATATAAGCTTCTCCTAATAACCTAATTTCAACACCATCTCTCAAATAGTAGGAAAATGATCCTTGCCCAAATTTGGCACCTCCACAGATCGATGGATCATTCATCTTAGATTCATCTTCGGTTTAGGTAAATCCGCCCTATGGCATTAGAATTAAAACATCTTCTTCTTTTGAATCTCTTACTTAAAAGTCCAACATACATGTAACTAACCTTTAATAAATCATCATTATTTCTACAAAGAAACATTCACAAGATCCATTAAGGTAAGTAACCTTAATTGAATCTCTTGCTTAAAAGACATGCAAAGTTGCATTCTTTGAACACTCTTAACATAGTACATTACGTATTGTCACCCTTAAGCATACTCCTAGGGTCTAGATGATTCATTATCTCTTAAAATTACAACAACTTCCTTTCTTTCTCATTCAACTGTAGAATTCCACACATCTTGATTACGATAATTGAACCAGAATTAAAGCATGTTAGTTGAGTCATATTAGGCCCTGAGTGATAAGACAACACAAATTTTATCTTCGCTATACTTCATTAGGTAAATATAGGAATTCTATTTTGTCTAACATGAGAATGACTAATGGAGAATCTATTGCACTAGAAATTCAATTTGACCTAACGGTTGAATTGTTTCCAAGGGTGAAGTTGGGTTTGTGGTATTACCCATAAAAATGGTCGTGTTTAGCCTGAATTGAGAACCACTAGTGATAGTCTCATATTTATTCTCTAATTTGATTAAATGGCTCTTCCTAAATATGCCTAATGATAGTCTACATCGATATACTTTGTATCTCAATAGGAGTGTACACTAAGCCAGTAGAAATTAGGCTTCTATTTAGTCATTCTAGACACAATGCACCTCACATATGTGCTTTAAAGTTTCAAGATAATAACTTTCTCCCATGTAATGCAATTATATGTCTTCATAATTATCTTGATGCTCAAACGTTTATTTGCTTAGCTATTAAATGCATGTCTATTGCAAAGGCATTTGTCTTCTTCTAGCAATTTAGATGAAATATCTCTTAGTTTATCTAAATAACACATGCTCCTAAATGCTAAATGCTAACTTGTTTTGCATGACAATTGCATTTAAAACTATCATGTTTTGTTTGCGTCATTTTACATGACTTACGTGTTAATTGTGCACCTAACACTTAGGTGAGTTAATGTATGACAATTAACGTTTAAATGCCATATAGTCTTACACATCAATCTCGTTGATTATTGTGTCGATGCATGCTTAGATAAAATAGTATGCATGTATCTATATGTCTTATGCATCTAGGTATATATATTTTCTCACATAAGAATTTTTATTTGAGTCTGTGTCACAAATCTAAAAAGTCAAAGAGAGTCGTAAAATCGTCTTACATCTCCTAGAGTCTTCACTCACACATTCTCTTGATCGTCATCTCGCCTTCTTCCAAGTGATCCACTTTTTTTGTGTTAGCCTCACTTTTTAGTGAAGTTGGCGTCTTACACGTGAATTGGATTAGTCTTGGACACTGCGTGTCACGCAGGGGTCATTTATGTAAACTAGGAATAGTTTGCTTTTTCTTTTAGTATAAATACCCCTCATGGCTCTCCATGAGGGGTGGTAGATGTTCACTTGTATTTTTCTCTTTTCTCTTCTAATCTAACCTTTCCTTTTTGTGTTCATCTTACCCTCTCTCTACTTTTGCTCACTAAAACAATAATGTCTCATCTTTTGTATTTTGATCAACCAAGACCCCTCGAAAAGGTGTTTTCGATCTCGTACAATTGGTATCAAGAGCTAACCGAGGGTGTTTTGTATTTGTGTTATTTGTTTCGTGCTCATCACAGCTTATTTTAAGCTTTTTTTTTTACTTACGTGGGTTTTTTATAAAAAAAGGGGGCACGAAATAGTTGTTATGTGTTGTTGTCTGTTTTTGATTTTACTATAGTTATCTTTTCTACCTTTTTGCTAAGATTTTTTTGTCTCCTTTTTTCTCCCTAAAACTTAACAGATCTGATGGTCATTATTTTAAGCTTATTTCATCTTGTTTTTAAGCTTTTTCAAACTCTGGTTTTTTTGTTGGTTTTTTTTGTATGTGTCCAAGTGCTTATTTGAGCTTTTTGAGGTTGGCTTCTGGTTATGGTGATCCACGGTTGAAGACAGCAAAAGAAAACAAGAAAGGACGGTTTTTGGTTAGCAGGAATCGAACAACTATAAGTTAGTTGGAACCGAACAAGTAGGAACCGAACAACTCCGAACCGAACAACTCAAACCGAACAACCAATTTACTTTGGCAACCGAAGAACTGAATAAGCTCAGTTGTAACCGAACAACTTGATCTCATTCAGAACCGAACAACTAGAAACCTTGGCAACCAAACAACTACAAGTTAGTGAGAACCGAACAACCCAATCAAAAACTAAACCGAACAACTAAAATCCTATGGGTACCGAACAACTAAAATCCTATGGGTACCAAACAACTCAACCAAACAACCAAAATCCTATGGGCACCGAACAACTCAACCGATCTACCATGCCTAAACCAAACTAGTCAACTCGGTATTTACCGAGTTGACCCGGGTCAAACTCATATGAGTCTAAAGTCATTAAACAGAAATGAATTATTAAGGACTAGACTCGTCATAACCAAACTACAACATCCCCATCGTCACATTTCAACAATCAAAATCATGTCAAGACTAAACCTAGATCCCATCGTCACAAAACCATCTCCTCCATCAAACACGACTCGAATTAAAATGACAAATCAAATGATCTCAGATTGATTGTTTTCGTGTATAACAATTCATTATCAAGACCTTATCAAGATCAAATACATGAAATACACAAAACATCATCATAGACTCTCTGGTGAGCATAGCCATCATATTGATATACAAATTAAAGAATAATAATAACATTTGTTATTGGTCAGTCTTTGTTTTGTTTGGGACCACACAATTACAATCGTCGACCTACCTTAGAACCCTCCAAAGGATCTTGAAGACCAATCTTGCTTGTGCTTTAGATTCTGGAAGGGTATTGGATTAATTAGCAAGGTGATGGGATTGTTTAAGATTTGTGTTATCAAAAGGGTTTGACTCCGTTTTATTATGGGATGGGTGGTTGCGTTTGATTTTTGGGAGTATTGGAAAAATGGTGGCGATTGAATTTAGGTTTAGGGTTCATAACTATGAGATATGAGAGTGTTTAGGGATTTGATGCCCTAATAATGTGGATGCGTGTGTTTTAATATCTGAAAGATCGGGCACCTGAATCCTATGGGATGTATTGTAGACGGTTTTAATGAAACAAATGGGCCATAAATTGTGTATGATGAGGAGGAGAGGAGAGATTGGGCCAAACAGGTCTTTTTATGGTTGGTTGGTTACTAGGCTGGTGGGAATATTGTAGCCGGATATTAACAAATGTGTTAGGCCGATTATGGTAATTAGCAACATGGGCCTGAATTATTTGACTTCGGTAAACGTTCTAATAACTGTATCTGGGATCACATGTATTGATATGATTTAATGGGCCGAGTTGGTATTTAAGTTAATTGGATGTTAAGCTGTGGTCGTGTTATCGGATTGAGCCGGGTATTAGAACATTATTATGTCGGGTAATGTCTATGTGACCGGGTTTTATTACTTGGACGGCCATTCTTATGGTATATTTTTTGAGCCGATATCCGTTAACGATCATGACACATCAAAAATCATGAACAACAACACAACAAACATAATACATTACACTAAAACAATCCTTATCAAAATTCACCTTCATTCTTAACGGCTATTATTGAACTTTAATGACCACGTGGTTATAGTACGATGTTAATTATATTTAGGATTAAAGTAGGGACGTTCACGGGGAGGTGTCTTACTTTTGTTCTTCGCGTTTTTTTCTTTCTCCACAATGAAGATGACTTGTTCGGGCATATATGGTTTGTGATGAAGACTTGAATATCTAGTTGCTTTTGTGATTCTTTCTCTCTATACCCACAAAGTAGCTATCACTTTAAGGAGTTACATTGTAGTACTTAGTGTCTCACGTAGTTGAGGAGTTTTTCAAGAGGTGATGTATTTTTTGTATACTTTTGGGTGAGTATATGGTACTCAGAGATTTGCCTCTGCACCGTTCCTTTGTCACACGGATAGTACAAGATTAAGTCATAAGTCGGGGATTGTTGCTTCATTCTCGGGTTCGTTTTATCGGGTTGTATCCATCAGTGGTCATCAGTATTAGCCTACAGAATAGATAATGGGATTTAGATCGGGTTGATCAAAAGAGATTTGTAAAGAGAGTACCGACATCTTCTCATAGACTATTGCTTATGCAATCACGGGTTATGATGATAAGTAAGCAGTTCCAGTTGGGATACGATGTACACATGTGTATGATGATTCCTTTGTTAGTCATCATCCTGGAGGGGAGAAATGTGTACATCCCGGTACTTAGTTGATTTTTTATGTTACCGTTTTGATGTTACAATTTCGACTACGCAGCGGGATAAATTGCTTTCACTCGGGACTTAATTGACTTTGGTGAAACAATTTAAATGGGTACATTCGGGACTTAATTGACTTTGATGTTACCATTTAGACTACATAGAGAGATAAATTGCGTACACTCAGGACTTAATTGACTTTGGAGTAGCAATTCATATCTGCACTTTCCTGGAGGGAGAAAAGTGCATTTGCGGGTCTTAATTGATTTTGGTGCTACGGTTTCGACTTCGTTCAAAAAGGGGATAAAGTGTGTACTTTGGGCTGAATTCAAACAAGACTGGAATGCTTCCTAAGTGAGACGATGTTGATGATATTATCCCTCCCTCAAGACTTGTGCATTAATTCTTATCAGCCTCAGGGGTGTCTGTTTGGAGGGCGAAGATGAGATTCAGCTGTTTGTCCTGTCTTACAAGCTAAAGAAATAAAGCTGGAGTATTCAAGCAGATCATCAAAGATATTCTCATGGAATACTGGACTTCATTCTTATCATTTTTCTTTATTTTGCTTGTAGGGAACATTGTAACCAATTCACGTGTGACGCCATCTTAGAGGGAGATTGTTAGCCTCACTTTTTAGTGAAGCTGGTGTCTTACACATGAATTGGACTAGTCTTGGACACTGCGTGTCACGCATGGGTCATTTATGTTAACTAGTATAGGTTAGCTTTTTATTTGTTACAATTCTAAAAAGTCAAAAGAGTCGTAGAATGGTATTAAATCTCCTAGAGTCTTCATTCACACACTCCTTTGATCATCATCTCGCTTTCTTCCAAATAATCCACTCATTCGTCAAGAAAAGGTTAGAGACAAATCTAACACTCCTCCGAGTAGGTTTGACAACGTAAATATTTCATCCGAAATATTCAAGTATCTTTAACTTGCGATCGCAATCATTAAAGGTCATATCCGAAAATCCCTACTCAAGCCTTTTAACTACTTAAGTTAAAACGCTCTCCTTTTCTCTTTGACGAAAACATTCTTTCTCTTCGACGAAAACATTCTTTCTCTTCGACGAAAACATCCTTTCTCTTCGACGAAAACATCCCTTCTCTTCGACGAAAACATCCCTTCTCTTCGACGAAAACATTCTTTCTCTTCGAGGACAACATTCTTTCTCTTTGACGAAAACCTTCTTTCTCTTTGACAAAAACATTCTTTCTCTTCGACGAAAACATTCTTTCTCTTCGACGAAAACATTTTTTCTCTTTAACGAAAACATTCTTTGTCTTTCGGGAAATTGCGATCATACCTCTTTCTTCTCACTCAATCACGCCTCTACAACCATATTGATGGCTAATTCCTTTCATCCACCATTTCCACTACCACCTTTAATACAACCTCATACCTCGTCGTGTGATTGTTCTACGAGCATTTATATTGCTCGAGAAGAGCTACATAACTTTGTGGATGCAGTTTATCATACACTAACCACCATCCATCTTGACATTCTCAAGCTTGTCACTTCCATCTTCGTTTGTTTTCTTCTCTATTTAGCTCTTTCTTTTGCCGACGAAACACACCGAAGATACGTCACCATTTCCTTTGGGATAATGTCCAAAATGAAACATCTACATCTATAAGGTTGCGTCTGAAGATAACATCGCCGGGATTCTTTCTTTACCCCTTAAACGTGAATCGTTTAATTATATTCGTCTTGGTTTAGGAATGATGGAACACATTCCGTAAATCGCTCTCCTCTTTTCTTCTAGTCTCGATTCTAGTCTGTGTTCCATTCCGTGTCATGACAACTTAACTACGTCATCCAAAGTACTTTAAGTATTTTTAATTAGCGAAGTGCAAATTAAAATGTCACTCCTTTCACAAAATTCATCAAAAATCAAGCCCTCTCCTGTTAGCGGTCTAGCGGCCCCCATACCAATTCTGGCGGCCCCCGGATATACCTGGGACCGCCGGCAGCAAGCTTGTAATACCATTCATTCTTTTCTAAGTCCATAACCAAACACTTCCTCTCTTCTGCTACGAGCTAACGTCTACTCTACACCCAAACCTATACCCAATATCTTTCTATAGATCAATGGGTCATTCTCATATTCCAACTCTCATAAGCATCGTTGCTTATGTTGTCAATTGTAAAGTGAATTTCATAATGAAATGCGTCTTATTCTTAAACACATTCCTTACAGTCCATCACTTCACAATAAATCCCCTCACATACAAACCTTGGTCCTCACATCTCGCATACCTCTTCTCTTAATTATAATAGTCTCTTTTCTTCTATGGCGATTCTTCTCACTTTCAATAGTCTTCTCACTTCTAATAGTCTTTCTACTTCTAACGTTTCTTCTCACTTCTAAACGTTCCTTTTCACTTCTAATAAGTCTCCTCATTTCTAAAGTTTCTTCTCACTTCTAAGCGTTTCTTCTCTCTTCTAATAGTCTTGTTACTATAAGAATTCCTCCTATAACTCTTAACAACTTAATTATTTCATCTGAAATATTTAAGTAATATGCGAAATGCAAATGTCACTCCTTCACTAAACTTTCCACTTTCTAGAAAGTGAAGAACATAAAGAAGATATTAAATCATGAAGTGTTATTGAGTCACCATAATGTTGAGTCTCTCATTATTCTTCCACCTTGAAAGAACCACCACCTCATTTCACATACTAACCTTTGTTCCTCAACATTGTCAACCAACAAAACACCAAACAAACCTTTAAATTCCCAATCCTCCACCTTTGGTTCGATAGAATCACTTACACATCAATTGTTAGCGCAAATGATATATCAATCTTTTCTAACAACCTCTCAACAACACGTTCCTCCGTTAGTCTCTCTCATCCTTCCCCACTGTTCGGCTTTATGGAATCTCTTTTTCATTCTCATCTAAGAGCATATCGTCTCCATTATCGTCTTATCATTCTTTTATCCTTTTAAAGTATGTATTTTGGCATATCTCACCAAGATTAAGTGTCATTTGTCTCTTTTTTAAAAGTCATCCTCATAATATTTGTGTGTCAACCAATAAACGAATCCCACTCTTATTTATTAAAAGTCAGACGAATCTTTGTCCTTAAACACACGTCTTGATTCTTTTTATTTCATCATTTAGGTTGTTAATTTTAAAATAATGATTGCATGTGTCTAGTTTCTACTTCTCTTTCAAAAGTGTCATACTTTAGAATAATGAAACCTAGAAGTGCATGTCTAGTTCCCCGCTAATGTTTTGCTATATGTATATGTGCACTTGTCTACTAACTTTGTTTTGTAGCATGTAACCCTTGCCCTTTTTGTGTTTTGTGTATTCTAATATTAGTCCTTTGACTATTTGACGTTTGTTAGTTTTATTAAAATATGTACCGTGTTGACGATGGTGAATTTACGTGATTGAGGTAATTTATGATTATATGGTGTATAATAATCCTTTTTAGAGGGCATTATTATGTTAATTATGTTCCGGGTGGTTTGGCCCATGAATTGTGAGAAATGCCGAAAACGAGTCCCGACACGTCTGTAAATGTCTAAATGAGTTTTTGGGGAATAAAGCGTGGAAATATGTCAAGTGAATACTCTAAGTTATTGTAAAAGTATTTTTAAGATGAATGAAAATGCTAAGTAACTTCAGGAAATATTTTACGATCACGGTTTTCGAGTTTTAAGTGAACCCGACACAAAAACAGCATCCCAAGACCCTCCTTGGATACCTAGCCGGTTATAGATAAGCATGGGGAACAAGATGGCTTATTTTTAGGATCCTTGTCCAAGCATGGGTACAAGTATTCTTGTCTTGGCCTAGAACACACACAACACATGCTATGAAATCAAAAAATCCTTCTCTCTTTTCTCTCTTCTTGCATCCAACCTAAGAGCGCGCGCGCGCACACACACACACACACACACACACTTTATTTTTCAATTTTGATCAAAAACATGAAGAGTCTTGGAGTATTGGGTTGATTCTCGGTGGAAAGAATTGAGCAAGGAATTAGGTAGTAAGATCCTCCCATGTGGTGATGGATCCTGCTGGAAGACGTTCAAACCAATTGCTAGCTTCATCGCGAAGGGAAAATTGAAATAAACGCAGGCGCGTTCTTTCCCTATTTTCACCGTCAAGGTCAAGTGAGTCCACAAGTTTAAGGAAATCCTTGAGGTGTTGGTTTGGATCCTCGAACCGAAGTCCGTGGAATGAGCATTGATACGGGTTTAATAGTATATATATATATATATATAACTAAAATACCTATTATCAAATAATATAAGAATAGTATTCCGTAAAGAAATGAAAATCACTTTAGGAAAAGTGATGACCAAATCTTCCCGAGTCGTATCCCGACGAAGCGTGAATTGAGAATCTTGTTTAAGTTTGTGATCGCGTGATTTGAATAGTCAAGATTTGATTTAAATTCTATTTCTACAAATATAACGCAAATGCAAGCAAAGGCAACTAAAAACTAAAACAATTAAGATTTAAGCATGAAAACGATAACGGGAATCTAAAACCAAGACTTAAAAACCTAAATTATCATATTTTAACCCTAAAAATGCAAATTTAATTTCTAAAAGTCTTAAATGATTAAAAATAATTTTAGAAAAAAGAATTATATTTTTTTTTTTCGATTTTATTTTATTTTTATGAAGTTAAAAACTATTTTAAATCTAAAAAGTTAATTAAAAATTGCTAAACTAATTTATAAAAATCTGGAAGAATGACCGTAAAGTACTTTTATTAGAGCTGTTCTAAAATATTGGTAAAAAAGGAAAAACTAAATAAGCTCTTAAATATAAGCAGAAATAAGCTGACTAAGCTTAAAAAGCCTTAAAACCTGAAAACAAAAAACACTTAAATAGATATACCAAGTGCCTGCCCCCAAGGGTCCTAAAAACAGAAAAGACCCAATAAAAAGGCGTAAACTGAATGGTAGAGTGTTGTATATGAAGTTAAGGTCAGCGGTTCGAGTCCCTGGATACCTTACTTTTTAAACTAAAAAAAAAAAATAAAACATGAATATTTATTTTTTTTGTTTTTTTTTTTTTTTTTTTTTTTTTTTTTTTTTTTTTTTTTTTTTTTTTTTTTTTTTTTTTTTTTTTATTTTTTTTTTTTTTTTTTTTTTTTTTTTTTTTTTTTTTTTTTTTTTTTTTTTTTTTTTTTTTTTTTTTTTTTTTTTTTTTGTTTTTTTTTTTTTTTTATTTTTTTTTTTTTTTTTTTTTTTTTAGACATGTAATTTTTTTTTTTTTTTTTTTTTTTTTTTTTTTTTTTTTTTTTTTTTTTTTTTTTTATTTTTTTTTTTTTTTTTTGTTTTTTTTTTTTTTTATTTTTTTTTTTTTTTTTTATTTTTTTTTTTTTTTTTTTTTTTTTTTTTTTTTTATTTTTTTTTTTTTTTTTTTTTTTTTTTTTTGTTTTTTTTTTTTTTTTTTGTTTTTTTTTCAAAATTTTCCTGTATTTTTTAATTATTAAAAACTAAAAAAAAACTAATCCCATTAATTCTAACACTACTCCACCCACCCCCCCCCCTCCATCCCAATTTACCGCCCCCCCACCCCCACCCGCCACAAATACCCACCCCCTCCCCGATGCCAAACTATAACTAAAAATGGTCCCCCCCCCCCGCCCCTTCCTCCTCACCTACCCCCGACCGCCCTCTAATATCCCCCCAGACAAACCCCCCTACCCCCCCCAAACAGACTTACAAAAAATCCATACTATCAACATATCCACCCCCTCTAATACCTCCCTTTAGAAACTGACCTAACTGCAAAACATACCCGAGCCAACTCATACTATGCTGCACCTACCCGCCTATTTGCCTCAATACACATCACCACCCCCACTCTACTACCCTCCCCCACCCACCCCCCCCCCTCCCTCCACCCCCCCAATGCCAAATCAACCAAAGAATTTCCCACCACCCCTCCCCCCCACCTATCGTCTACCCCCACCCCCCAACCTTGCCTGTACCTTGTCTTGGGCTCTCAAACCCCCCCGCGCCCTCCCCCCCCCCCCCCCCCCCCCCCCCCCCCCAACCCCCCCATCCCGACGAAGCGTGAATTGAGAATCTTGTTTAAGTTTGTGATCGCGTGATTTGAATAGTCAAGATTTGATTTAAATTCTATTTCTACAATTATAACGCAAATGCAAGCAAAGGCAACTAAAAACTAAAACAATTAAGATTTAAGCATGAAAACGATAACGGGAATCTAAAACCAAGACTTAAAAACCTAAATTATCATATTTTAACCCTAAAAATGTAAATTTAATTTCAAAAAGTCTTAAATGATTAAAAATAATTTTAGAAAAAAGAATTATATTTTTTCGATTTTTATTTTATTTTTTATGAATTAAAAACTATTTTAATCTAAAAAGTTAATTAAAATTGCTAAACTAATTTATAAAAATCTGGAAAAATGACTAAAAGTACTTTAGGCTGTTTCTAAGATATTGGTAAAAAGAAAAACTAAATAAGCTCTTAATATAAGCTAGAAATAAGCTGACTAAGCTTATAAGCTTAAACTGAAAACAACACTTAAATACCAAGTGCCCAAGGGTCTAACAGAAAAGACCCAAGGGCGTAATGGTAAGAGTGTGTGTATATGAAGGTAAGGTCGCAGGTTCGAGTCCTGGACCTTACTTTTTACTAAACATTTTTTTTTCAAATTTTCTGTTTTTATTAAAACTAATCCATAAGCAAAAATAAGCAACTTTAAAAATGGACTTTTTGACAAAACAAGAAAATAAGCTAGAAAAAGCTTTCTTAAACTGACAGAATGCTAAAAAGCTTACTTGCCTATTTAACTAAAACTTGATTAGCTTTTTGGACTTAATAAGCACTAAGAAAACTAAATAAGCTAAAACAGATAATAACCTAGACCTAATAAGCACTTAGAACTACAAATAAGCAAAAATATTAAGCTGATAAGCACTACAAAGATTGAAACAGCTTGACATAAATAAAGCCTTAAAAGGCTTTTTGACAGATTTTAAGCTAAGTATAAGGACCTAAAAAGCACTAGCAAAATGACTTTAAGCTGAAATCAGATAAACTAGACCACCTAATAAGCACTAGGGATTAAAGATAAGCTAGCAAATTAAGCTGAAAAGCAATTTTAAAAGCATTAAGATAGATGACTTAAAAAGGGACTTAAACAGATTTTTGACACCTTTTAAACTAGAATTAAGGACTAAAAAAAGTACAAGTAACAAGCAGAAAAGCCCAAACAGATTAAGAATGACAACCAATAAGCACATATAAGCCAGAATTAAGCAAATGAGAACAAGCTAAAAACCAGAAAAGGCAAAGAGAAAAAGCAGTTTTAGCACTAATCCTATGTTTTTGGTTTTTTCAAAGGTTTTTAAATGACAAAATGCAAAGTGCAGCCTAAGAATTAACCTACCAAAAGATGTTTAAAGACTCTTAAAAGCACAAACAGATTAAGCACAAAGCCTAATAAGCTTATAACAATCAAATTCAAAACCTAAAATATCTAAAGCCTAACCTAAATTTAGAAATAAAAAACTAACTTAGTTAAAACTAGAAAATCATGACAGATTAATTCTCAAACTTAAAACCAATGCATGAGACTCAAAACAAATGCATACTAATGCATTTGAATGCAGAAAAGAACATAAACAACAAACCTCTAATGCTTTTTAAGAAGATCTAAATAATAAGCAGTTTAAGAAACTAGAACCTTAGCAGATTTTGTTTTTAGATAGAAATACTATAAAACTTATTTAAAACTTATTAAAAACTTGATTATACAAAATGATAAGTGTAAAATACACATATCCGTTAACACCTAAAATAGCCCAATTCAGCCCAAAACAGAATAAAAATGGCAAAAATATACTTGTTTTTGTGTTTTGTGTGTGCAGGTACGGATATATCAAAAATCACAAGAAAACCGTCAAAAACGGGTAAACACGAATACGGAAATCAGAAAAGCACAAAAGAAGCCAAGGATTCAAAGCCGAAGCTAGAAAAAGTCAAGCTTCAGTCAAATGGTCAAACCCTAGCAAAGAAAAGTCATCTCACAATAAGACAAAACCCAAAAAGTTCCAAATCAGTCCCTTAATTCTGCAAAATTTACACAAATGGTCCTTGGACTCTAAATGGGCCTTAATTTCCCTTTATTCCAAACCCGGATCTAAAAGCCCAAAACCCTAAAGCCCATTTGCCTTTTATAAAACCACATGGACTTAAGTTGCCAATTTCAAAAGTTGTTTTACATTACAAATTTAAATAATCAAAAAGAGGGACTGAATTTATCAATTGTCTAAAGTTTAAATCAAATTTACCCGTTTCAGTTATAAAAAGGGCGCCAAGGGTGTAACATCCGAGAATTTTCGAATTTTTGAATGACGATGTCAATCTTTGACTTTTAGGGTCTGGCTTGACTTATAAGAACGATCATCTAAATCACGTTTTCACGACTCGGACTCTAAAGCAATTTGATGTGGAATGACATTCCTGACAACTTTTTAGTTTTGCCCGAGACCTGGAAACGAGCCGAAAAGGGCTAAAACAACACCGCAAACATTATTCGAACAATATACAACGCGGACACACAAAAATAATTAAATTTGTTTTTCGTTATCAGTATTTATTTAATAAAAATATTAAATAATTTATTCATCATTTTTAATTAAAAGCGTTTTTGAAAACGCGACTATTCGAGTTGAAATCCATTTTTATTTCGGACGAAGCGAAACCAGTTCATAAAAGGAATAACAGATATTTTATTTAATGTTATAAAATATTTCTTAAATATTATCAAATAAATACTCATTTTTATCGGAAAAATGATTTGAAAAACAATGGCGCAAGTTTCGAGATTTGAATCATCCGTTAAGTCGCTCAAACGAGTCCCGAACCGTTTTTATAAAAACTATACCAAAAATGTTACACTTTAGGTCCCTCAACTTATTTAACTTGTCACATTTAATATATATATATATAAAACTTATAACTTCATTTCATTTCATCTCTTTTACATACACACACTAACTTATATATCTCTCTCCCACTCATCTTCTTCCCCAAATATCCGGCCACCACCTCCCGCCGCTGACCACCACCAACCACCGCCGGAAAACTTTTCCGGCGGCTTTCGGAGAAGGACCAAAATGGTTTCCATCCGCTCGATTTAATCCGATACACCATACTCACTTCTCTTACACGCGCCATTTTTCCCTCCACTCTCATGACAGCCGCAAACCAATTCCACCACCATAACATCAAAACCATCTCTTCTCCTCGTTCGCTCTCTCCATTAATGGTGCGTTTGGTGCTGTGTAAACCAAAAAGGTGGTGCGTTGGGTTGTTATAAAAAACAACAACCCAAAGGAGTGCGTTTTGGTTTGTAAAGATAAACACCACGAGGGTGTTATTTTCCGGGGGTTCATAAGCCCCAAGAAGGGTTGCGTTTTGGTTTTATTTACGAAAACGACGGTTGCGTTGGGTTGTATTAAATACCAAGGGTGGGTTTGTTTAGTTCTACACTTAATGTCGGGGTTCGGGTCGGGTGTGGACAAGTCAGGGGTCGCGTGGGTTTTAGAAGCATAAAGGGTGGCGATTTTTTTTGGTTTTGGTTGGGTTTGGGTTTCACAGCCGGGGTTGGGTTGTGGTAACAACCGGGTATAAACCCGGTGAGGGTGTTCGTTGGGTTGGTTTCCGGACAGCCACCCAACAAGGGCGCGTTTGGTTTACGTCGGGTTGTTATACAACGGAAAAAGGGTCCGTTTGGTTGTGACAGCCGCCATCAAGGGGATGCGTCGGGTTGTGGGTTGACAGCCGGGTATATAACCCGGTGAGGAAGTGAGTCGGGTTTGGTTTATAATGATGTACCGGGGGTGTTTGTTTATGGGTTTAGGTCGGGTCTTGGCTGTGGGACCGGCCGGGGACAGCCGGGGTGTCGGGCTAGGCTCGGGACAGCCGGTAGGGGTGTGGGGGTTTTTGTTCCTCAAATTCCAATAACCGCACAAATAAAATATATTTATTTTTGTCGGGTTTGACAGCGGGACAGCCGCGAGGGTGTGGGTTTGTTTGGTTAAAAATCGCACAAGGTGCGTTTGGTTGTAACAGCCAACGCCAAGGGGTGCGTTTGGCTGTTATAAATACAAAAAGGGCGTGTTTGGTTTGGTTGGCAAAACAGCCGAGGAGGGCTGTTGGGTTTGGCTGCGAAGCGGGGTGCGCGTTAGTTTTGATTGTGATGACACGAAATAAGTGGAGGTTTGGTTAACACGAAAATATATAAATTGTTTCATTTAATAAGAACAAATTCAACAAGAAGAAGCTAGTCTTGCAGAAGCCATAAGATTGCAAACTCTAGAGGAAGAAGAAACTGCCAAACAAGTTCATTTGGATGCTTTATTGGCTAAAAGATTGGCAGAAGAAGAAGAATTAACTGAGCAACAAAAGCAAAGAAAAGCTCAAGTTCAATTTGAAGCTCAACACTACACTGAAGAAGATTGGGATGCCATTAGAGCTAAGCTTGAAGCTAATGCAGAATTGACAAAGAGTGTGCTAGGGAAAGAGTTGCCAGAAGAAGACTTTGCAAAGAAGATGGTAGAGTTAGTAAATCAGAGAAAGAAGTTCTTTGCAGAAGAAAGAGCTAAAGCAAGAAGAAGTAAGCCTATGACCCAATCACAGCTGAGGAACTACATGATGAATTATTTGAAGAATCAGGGGACATGGAAGCTTACACAGTTAAAGAAGTTGAGTTTTGAAGAAGTGAAAGAAGAGTTTGATAAGTTGGTCAAGCAGGTTGAATCTTTTGTTCCATTAAATATTGAAGCTACAAAGGCACAGTTGAAAAGATATGGAGAAGAGCTTCAGACAGAAATTTCAAAGAAACAAAGGATTGGTGATAAAAATGTTTCAGATACAGCAGAAAAAGTTGGTAAAGTGAAAGAAGAAGAGCCAGTAAAAAGAGTAGGAAAAAGAAAGAAGCAAAAGGCTAGGAAAGGTATAAGTATTGACAAGAGTCCACAAGGAGATTCAGAGACTGATAAAGAGGAATCAGTAGAAGCTATGAATCCTACTCCTTTGGATACAAAATCTAATATTGTGGCAAATTGGAAGATATTTCAACAAGGTGAAAGGAGCATTTATCAGATAATAAGAGCAAATGGAGCTGATACAGTTTATATGAGCTTTGGAGCTATGCTTAAAGACTTCACAAGAGAGGATCTTATTGAGCTATACAGGTTGGTTATGCAGAAATATGGAACAAATAGGCCTGAAGATGCTTATGACAGAGTACTATGGAGTGATCTCAGGACTATGTTTGATCCACCTCTCAATGAAGATGCTATTTGGAGCTTACCACTACAGCAAAAGATGATTAGTTGGAGATATTATGACAAGTGTGCAGTGCATTGTCTAACCTTGGAGGCATGCAATATTTATATGTTAGCAGATAGGAAGTATCCTCTGTCAAAAGATGCCTGCCAAGTGATGCTGAAAATGAAGCTTCTGGATGGAAAAATGAATGAAGTTTGTTATAAACTTTTGAAGATGATTGAGAAGCAAGCTGGTGTTAAAAAAATTACTGCCCGGGTGTTCTTGGAGGGGACACCGGTAACGGGAGTATATATACGCAAGTAATTGTATCACTGCCCAAATTAGGGTACATACAAGTCTACGTCACAGCGTCATGAACTGTAAATCACTTGGAGGGTGAGCGCGAATGTTATGAAATAGATCTATTCGGGTGTGGATCCCTGTTCGGGTGATTAGCGATCACTTGGTAAACGAACATTATAGATCTATTCGGGATTGACAACCCCCGTTCGGGTGACTAGCAATCACTGGGAACGAACGTTATAACATGTCGGATTATATCGTTGGGACCTTCGGGCCTCCCCAACATGGCACGAAATTTGTATAGTGCGGGCACGGAATTTATATAGTGCGGGAAATGTCACGGAATTTATATAGTGACTCAATTTTGTTCATAAAATGTGTTATGCATTCTTTATAAATCTTTGGGATAAGATTGGTACTTTTGATGACATAAAATGTGTTATGCATTCTTTATAAATCTTTGGGATTTTTACATACTACTGTGATATATAGTGGATTACATTTATATTTAAACTAATCTATGAACTCACCAACTTTAATATTGACACTTTTAAGCATGTTTTTCTCAGGTGAATTAGATGCTTGGACTATTTGACGTGCATTGGAGTCTTTACATTCAAGCTTTTCATTGTGATGCAAATTATGGGACAAATGTTATAATAAATTCAGATTTTTATTAAATCAACAAATGTTATTATTCAAACGACACACCTAGAGGTCGTTCTCTTGTATCTATTGCTGTGTATTACGAAGTAACACCCCATTTGGTATTCCGTTGCGTTGTATGTGATTTTTGGGGGTGTTACAAAGGGCATGTTACTATTCATTGTCTCCTCCAAGTTACCACACAGTCAAAACAAGGGGCTTTTGGAAATTAAGGGGTACAAATGACTATTCAAAAGACCTAGTACAAGATAGCAGGGAGAAATATGTCAAATCATGAGTCCTCATTGGTCAAGCATCAAGGAATGCCACGTGGGCAAGCAAAGAAGCACAAGGAATGGGTACTTTTGTACTTAATTCACTCAGAGAGAAAGCACAAAAGCATCACAACGGATTGCCACGCTGGCAATTCGTGTGTGCACAAGCTTGATCCAACAAACCACAATGAAGACCCAATGATTGGAAGAAATGAACGGATGGATTGCAAAGGAATGTCTAACTGATTTTAGAGCTAGAACCTTCTATGGAAGGCTATAAAAAGCGTTCACCTCTCACACACAATCATCTTCTTTTCTAGTTTTTTTACCTAAGTCTAGTTTTTTTTGGCTTAATTCTCTTAGCTTAAAAGAATTTCCTTCCAAATGTAATTTCCTCTTAGTAAATTGTAATTTCAATTAAAAAAGCATTGTAATCTTCCTTAAAAGTTTAATAAAATCTTTGTTTCTAGTTTTGATAAGCTTTTTAAGCAATAAGCTCTCACAAGCTCTTATACTCATGCTACTGTTACTATTAAGCTCTGAATAAGCTCTCACTAGTCTCTAAGCTCGTGATAAAGCTAATTAGTCTAATTAATCTACTTACAACCTAAAATCAGCTAATTCTTTTATTATTTAGACAAATAAGCTATGGAAGGGGATCCAATAATGGAAGGGATCCCATGGACTAATACTGGCTTGTTTTAAATAAGCCAGAGCTGTTGATAAGCTCATTTGAGCAATTAGCTTTTGTTTAGCTAAAGCTTCAAGTAAGTTTTCTTTTAATTTCCTTGTCTTTCAAATTTTTAGCTTAATAATTGCTTATTAGTATAGATCTGCTTATTAGCTTTATTTAGTTGCTTATCTGAGCTTGTTAGTGTTTCTAATTGCTTATTAGTCATTTCTCATCATCTGTTTTAGGTTAATATAGACTAGATCTTAGTTTTCTTAATATTTGTCATAAAACCTTAAAAAACCTAAAAATTAGTTAGCATAGTCATAAATCTTTGATTCTAGCCTAAGTGATTGATAGATCATGTTTATTAAGGTTGTTTTAAGCTGTTAGTGATCTGGTATTAAGGTTTAGTTAAATAGATTTCAAATTCTTAAGCTTAATGAAATCTGTCATAGTCTAAAGGTGTGTTTGGATTAAGCTTGTTTGACCTCTTAAAGTCAAATGCAGTTTGTGATTTCTTTTTGGATAGTTTGATTGTCATAATTGATAAGGTTTTGAGTAGATTTGAGGTATTAGTTTAAGCTATTAATGATTTTATGGCTTAATAAGTTTGCCTGTGCACCAGGGGATTTTTCCCTTTGATTTTACTTGTGAAAATTTGATCCAAGCTCATTGAGCTTATTTGTGTTTGCATTGTGTTCAAACACACTCAAATAGAGTGTGAAGTGCAAGTTTTCCCTTAAGGAAACCTGCACAATTTGTGTTTGTGGCTTTGCCATTTTGCACTAGCAGTAGTAACCTCAGTTACTACTGTCTGTTTTTCTATTAGCTTTTTCTTAGCTTAATTGATTTTCAAAATGATTTTTAAAAGTTGTTTTAAGTAGTATTTCAAGTCTTAAAAAAGGTTTTATAAGCTAGGAATCCATAAGGATCCTCTACCTTAATTAAAAATAAGCCAACAGTCCCCCTCAGGGACTGTTTGATATAAAGCTACCAGTACTAACTTCTAAGTTAGTACTGTTGGGCTTATTTAGTTATTTTTTAGCTTATCATGTTTTCTTTTTGCTTATTTTTAGCTTCTATCTGCTTAGTAGGTTAGATTTGGTTAGTTGCATCTTAATTTGTTAGTAGTTAGCTTAATATAGCTTATTTGCTTTCAATAAATTTCTCAAAAAGCCAAAAACAGTAGTAACTTAGATTAGCTTTTAAATTTATAAACTTAGCTTATTAGACCTGTTTTTATCACTTGAATTAATTAGTTCTTATAAGTTCAGCTTCTATCTTGGCTTATTTAGCATTTGAGTTTTTCTCAATTTTAAGCTTTTTGAATTGTTTCCTGAGTATTCCACTTTCATCATCATTTTCAGTTACCTTCTAGTGTTTTAAGCTCTCATTTCTTTTCTCATTTAGCTCAAGTACATCATAAGTTTTTTATAGCTTCTTTTAGTTTCAAGTTTAAGCTTATTTTAAGCTTTTTACAGCTGGTTTAGTAAATCCAAGGGTAAACCCCCACTTACTGTAAGCAGCTTATTGATAAGCTGTTTAAAAGCTTATTTGTTATTTTCAGCCCAAGTAGCTTTTATTAATTTTGATCCCACTAGCTTCCTTTACAACTTTGCTCTTTCAAGTTTTTAGTGATAAGCACTTTTAAAATTTGAGCTTATCATTGGACTTTAGTTGTAATCGGGTTGAGCCTCAGGGACTGTTTGTGTAACTTTCAAATTTTATTTGTGTCTTAGTTAGTCATTGCCTGTTAGTTACTTTAGCTCAGTTAATCTTTTTCTCTTTTGCACCGTTAGTCCCTAAGTTAGTTTTTAATTAGTTTTATATTTTTAATTAATAATTAGGGTTTAATTTTAATTAGTTTAATTAGACTTTAATTAAAAAGTAAAAACTAGGGCTTTTATTTTTAGAAAATTTCCGCACACTTTCTTTATCTAGTGTAATTTTTATAAAATTTTTAGGACTTTATCTTTAATAGTTTTATTAATTTTATAGTTTTTAATTAGTTTAAATTTTTAGAAAAATCATATCTTTTAATCTAAAAAGCCAAAAATAATAATTTCTTTTTCTAAAATTTTTTTTTGTCCTATCTTAGGTTTATAATTTTAGTTTACATTTTTAGGGGTTAAAATTAGTAGGCTTGCTTATTTGTCGCGTTTTATTTGTTTTCCGTATTCGTTTAAATTGCTTAAATTGCCTTTTTAATTGTTGATTTTTATTTAGTAGATTTAGAATATCAAAATTATTTTTGCTTCATTCAAATCAAAATCCAAGTTTAAAACGAGGTTTCAATTTCACTAGTCATTGGGGATAACGACCCGGGTGATCATATTTACCCGGTTTAATATACGTATTATATATAATATTATATATATTTTTGAGAGTGAATTTTATCAAGGGTAACTTGATAATTTTCTAAATTACTCTTAAGGTTATATTTTATATTTATATTTTACGTGTATAAAACTTTACACACCAAGTTTTTGGCGCTGTTGCCGGGGACTAGTGTTTACGATTCCTACGTTTTGTGTTTGTTGATTTGGTTTGAAGATCCTTTCGTCCTCGAAAGTTTCAATTTTGTTTTAAAATTCAAAAGTAAAAAAAACTAAAAAAAATATAAAAAGTAAAAAATATTTTCCTTTTCTTTTTAGTATAAGTAAAAGTTAAAAAAAAAGAAATCAAAAATATAAAAAATTGTCCTTAAAAAAAACAAAGTTGGTAATCGAACACCAACAAATAATATCTTCTATTGAGATATTATCATTTCAATTTCTGGTGAACTTGCAATTGTTCCCAATTCGTAATCAAAGATTTAACACTTGCCATTTGTGTCTCTACCAAGTACGGCTCACCTTGAAAAGCAGATACATTATCTATGGCAAAACTAACTCTCTTTCTCATAGTTTCATTCCCCCCATAAAAAACCTTTTTTATTAGGCACCCATTTCATTTTTGTCTTAGGAACCCATTTATATCCTGATGCATATGTTGCATGCTATCCACCATTTCCACGCCTTACTTGTTTTCTCATATAGAATCCTATAGTAACTCTTGGAATTTGTGATAGTGGATTCTGATGCAACTGTTTTCTTACGGTATGTTGCAACAGATTTGTTTGCTTGACTTTTGGGTTTTCTAGTACTAATAGCACTTACTTAGGCTTCTTAGTTCTAGCATTCACGTCATTCAAATACTTAGAAACACAAGCATCATGATTCGAATTAAACACACATTTTCCACAAGTAGCATAAACAACATTAACATTCGAAGTTCTAGAATTTAAACTGTCGTTACTCGCAGTTACAGATTTTTTTTATTAGAAATACTAGAAATCCTAGGGTGGTCTTCTACTTCAGTCTTCTTAAACTTCACTTGACTAGTGTTTGGCAAGACCTTATCTTTATTGGGTGCTGCCTAAGTTGTGTCTGCTACATTAGTACTGCACCACACACACACACACACAGAGGTAGACACGCAAGGATTAGTATTCCTAGAAGTCTGAGGCAACTGTGGTGCTCTAGTTTGTGTTGTCCTAGTGTCAATTCGATACATGCCTGGTTTAATCATATTTGTGTTTCTTACAGCTTGTGTTGCTGTTTGAGGCAAAATCTGTGTAGTGACTGGTTTTGATAAACCCTCTGACACATTAGTTTTGGGAACCAACTTTGTTGTGAAAAACTTTTCTTCTTAAGAGAGCCTGAAAAAGGAGCCGTTTGCCTAAAACTGATAGTTTTGGAATTCTTTGTGCATTTGGTTGTCGAACAACAGATGGTTTTATAAAACCTTAGTTTCCATAGACTTTCCTTTGCAATATTTCAATGAGTTTCTTAAACTACTTATAGCATTGTTCATGTCTGTAATTGAGCTTTCAATCTTGTATCTTCAAAAATTGTCACGTTCTTTCATAATAAAGAAAATACTTTGAACGCTTTTCTTTGCAAACTTGTCCATTTTTCCATTTTGTCTTGACATTGTTGTAAAGCGAGTCAAGAGGGAATACGAGTGTTTTTTCTAATTTAGAAAAACATTCATAAAAACTCAGTATAAAACCCTCTTTTACTAACAAATTCAGTTTGTTTTGTAAGCTTTGTGCAGACAGTCCACATTCCTTGACATTTATGAAGATATAAGGCATTGCATTCAGTGTGCGCATCTAAATCAGATAATGAATCAAATAGAACACATAACATCGCGATAGACACACATTCTAACAAGAGCATAGTCATACATGTTTGAAATTTCTGCTATCAAATTCAAGTTCGTTAATATTTCTTTTTCAGGGATGTCAAACGTACGTTTAAATACAGCAAGGGGGGGGGGGTGCATTTCTTTCTTAAGTTCCATGAACAAAATGCAAACTATCATTTTTGTGTCTTAAGGCAAGAGGCATCAAAATGTCTTAATCAGGATTTCTTTAATCTTTAGCATTTGGGGAACTAAAATGATCTCTAGAATGTTCACCCAAGCTTGATCGAACAAGTTCTCCTAAGATGATATATGTTATTTGGTCAGACATTATATGCTTGACTATTTTGCTTTATGTGACTTGGAAACTGGTAAGAAATCGATGTTTTTAAAAATATTTAGTTTTGTTTTCACAAAAGATTTTATCCACATTTTCTTCCTTATTTCATTTGCGTGTGCCAACTGTATTTGATATTCCTGGGTTGGGGGTTTAAAAATTTTCATAAAGACTATTTAACTTCGTGTAATCATAGGGTTTCACTAAGTCTTTATTCAATTTTTCTTGACTCTCTCTTTCAAGAGTCAGTGTCTTTTCCCTATCGGGGACGAGTTTGTTTGCAGGATCAGATTGGTCATGTGAGATGTCAAACAAACATGGTTTCTCATATTGAGCCTTTTTGGGGTACATTGGATTAGCAAAGGTAGGTCTTCCATTAAATGTAGGGCATTTAGGTGCTAACATATGAATGGTTTGTATTGATTGACACCTTTTGTAAACAATTTCATTCAAAAACTTTAATTGGTTTTCTATTGAAATCATTTTGTCAATATCTTTTTCTTCCTTAAGTTTCAAATTCGTTATTACCTTTGTTTTCTCCTTGACAAGACCTTCGTAATGTGACTTTGTTAAAAGACTATGTTTGACTAACTCATCGTGTTTCTCTTTGACAACAATAATTTCATAGGCTTTAACTTTTAAACCTTCTTTTATGTCAATGTCTTTTTGAGCTAATAGTCCTAGAGTTTCATTTAACTTACGTTCAAGTTTTTCATAGTCAACCGTATGATCGATAAGGCCTTTTACCTCCTCGAACTCAGTCAGTTTGTTTGAAGTGCAACTAAACAACGATCCCGAATACTATTAACTCCCCTAGGGGTCAACTAGTCTCTTCAAGAGGCAGTATTTGCACCCCACTACTTTCAAATTCTTGATGTCATGGTGCGTTTGCTTTCTTTAATTGCTTTTGAATATTTTTATTTTCATCTACATCAAGTTTTAAATTTGCAATTAAATTAGCAAGCGCAACACGCTCATCATCACATTCTACATCATTTTGGTCATTCTGGATATCATTATCACACATATCTGGTGAATCAAGAATGACATTACTATCAACCGTTTCATTGGCAACCACCGTCATATCCAGTATCGTATGGTACCTTTCTAATGCTCAAATCAGTGCTGATCTGCATTTTATGAGGGGTCCTCCTGGAGTCTTCTTGGCCAATAGCTGTAATGTACTTCCAACTCTTGTTCATCTATTTCTTCATCCGTGTCTGCTATCCAGTCAAATTGCTCTGCTTGAAGTTGAACACCTTTCTCAGCTTGTTTACACAACAACATCTTTTCCTTGTGATATGTGGAGTCTTTAACCCGTTTTGGCTTCCTGCATTCCTTAGCAAAATGACCAAATTTCTCTTGCAGTTAAAACACTGTATCCCGACTGTTGCATTACTTTCCACCCTACACTACACTCACTACACACACACACACACTCACTCACGTCCATATGTCCTCATGATTCTAAACTGTCCAGACTGATTGTCATTCTTGTATCTTGGAGTAGTATCCACATTCTTATTTCTGGTGTTTGAGGAAGTTCTGAGGTTATTGTTGGTAGGTTTGTAGAGTTTTTAAAGTACTTTGCAATGAGAGCCAAATTTTTCTGCATTTCCTTATCCTTCTGAGCTTGTTCAGTTCGCTGTCTTCATCAGAAGGTGACTCAGATGGAGGTGTAATTTGCTTGGCTATCTCTTTGACCTTGTGTCTGTAGTTCATGAATCTGGTTGAAAGTGAGGTTTTGATGTATGGTGCAGATGATTTGTGAGACTTTCGAAAATGTTTGATAATAATGGAACAGGCTAGGTTTGAGCAGTAGCAACAAGTGGCTATGTTTTACATACTTGGCTATTCTTTCAGCACGGAGTTCATTAACTTCCTTCTGATATTGTTTGAGAATGTCAAAGAACTTGTGATAGAACTTCATCCAACTTTTGTTGCTTGACAATTGTTACAAACCTTGACCATTCTGGTTGAAGTTGTTGAAGAAATTAAACATTGACTTGCATTTTATCAACTGTCAAATTGTTTCTGATCATTTCATTCATCAGCTTGTAAAACCGAGAGTAGTATGACTCTATTGATTCTCCATCGTGAGAGGTGAATTTTCCAAACTCCCAAAATAAGTTTGTCTTGACATCTTGAATGTTGAGGGATTCACCTTGTTGTAGCCTTTCAATAGCTTCCCACATTTCATGAGTTGTATTGCACGCATCAACAGTGGAGTATATTTCATCTCCAATTCCAGTCAATATCATATGAATCGCTTCCTTTTCTGATTCAAAATGATTTGTTTGCAGGAGACATGTCCCGAAATTGTCTCAATTGTATGATGTTTAGAACTGCTGGGAGAATTTTCTGTGCAGGCACAGCCTTTTTACTACAGTAAGAAAGGAATATAAGGACCTTCGAGAATGCATTTCCTTAAGGCATCACCATTTGTTTTTCTATCAATGTACCGTAAGAAAAGTGATCGCCATTGTGCATATCTTCCCGTTGCAAGCATTGGTGGACGATCCCTTGAACCAGTTGCCATGATGTTGTTATGCATTTGACTGTCAGTTGTGAAAGTTGTGATTGGAGTTGTCATGATGAATGATTTGTTAAATTATGAAGTAAAAATGATTTGTAGGATCTTAAGATGATAAAGTTGTGTTGTGGTTTTGTCTTGATGTTACAGTTTCGATTAACAAATTCGATTAAAGAAATCCAGTAACAAAATTCGGTAACAAACTCAAAACTTTTGTTTGACAGGTCTAAGATCAAACTCGGACGAAACTTCTCGGATAGAAATCTTTCTTGAGTAAAAAAATTTATCGGGCAATTAGATCTCGGACAAAGCGATTTTCGGTGAATTCTTTTGCCGGACGAATCAATTCTCGGATAGAACTTGAAGACAATTTCGATCAAAATCAATGAAATTACAAACGAAAATACTAACAAAATGTCCTATTACAAAATTCGATAATACCTCTCCTAACACATAACTCGATAAAACCGAGAACTGTGTATCTATTACAAATTTTATGCTAAATTCCGAGAATGAAATGAAATCCTATAACATAATTTTTGATAAAACCAAAAACGTGTGCACTATTACAACTCTTATGCTTATAACCGAGAACTATGTAACAAAATATCCTATTACAAAATTCGATTGACCTTAAACAATTTCAATGAAAGTACTAAAATTCGATATGACAAGATGCGTACAAATTTGATATATAAAAAAATTACACATAATCTGCCAAAGGTGGGTTTCGAACACGAGACCTACTGAAGTTCTCAACAAACAAAGCCATTACCAACTGAGCTAGGTGAACCTTTGGTTAACACAATCCCAAAATTCGATAAATAAGTGGTATTTTCCGGATATTAATTCGAAAGTACCAAATTTTTTGAAAAAAAAACTTAAACACCACCCACGAGATTCGAACTAGTGACCTTTTGCCAAGCAACACGCAATCAAAGCAACAAACCAACTGAGCTAGTGAAGATTTTGTGTTTATTTTCCCTAAATTCGATATAAAAGTAAAGTCGATGTACTATTTTTGCTATAATATGAAACTCGGATTGTACTTCTTTTTCGGTAAACTTTTTATCAAATTTGGAACAGATTTTTTTTCACTAAAAAACAAACCGAATTTTATAAAAACAACAAAAATGAAAGTTTAATACATCCTAAACTTTAAACAAGATAAAACCTTGAGTAGTTAGGAAGATCAAAACTCACTTTTGTAAGTTTTATAGAATTTATTGAATTTCAACACACAAGAAAAAAAGAAATTCGAACCAAAAAAAATGTAAAAAACAACACGAACCAAAACTAAATCACCCCCGTGGCGATTGATACCAAATGTCGGAACCCAATAATCACCTCACTTCAAGACTTTGGATGGAAGAAAAATAAGATGAGAAGATAAAGAAAGAATTTTAGAGAGAGAAACTAGAGAGAGAAAGTAGAGAGAAAATGAGATGGTTGATTACCTTGCACAAAAATACAAATGAGACCAACACCCTCTCCACACTTGGAAGGGTAATTTTATCTCAATGGGGGCTGGCCATATTAAGGGCTTTAATGGCCGGGGTATTTGTCTGGTCCGGGCTCGGGATTACAAATGGGTAAATAAACCCATACTAAACAAATATAGCATACGATTACGAGCTCGATACCCTTCTAGCCTATTACTACATAAGTAAGATAAAGACAGTGATTGACTTAATATTTGAGGCTAACATATTGTTGGCGACAAATAATTTGTGAGTCCCTAAATGAATAGATCTGTATGCCTATGATGTGATGATAAGGCAAACTTGTATAAATACAACTGATTTTACTATAAAGAAGCACTTGATTATGAATACACTATGTTGTGCGAATCTCAACACAAGCACTAGAGACAAACATGATGAAACTGAATAATAACTTCTATAATCTGCTTTGAACAATACATGATTTACTAACTATTTGAGATAATGATATTTTCTTTGAGATACTAGAGGACGTCTGTCCGAAATGCCCAAGGGGATCCTTTTATAAACTAAGGATAAACCCTAACAGAACAGGCTTACAAAACGCATACTTATCTTTTCCTAAGATATCTCATGTTCATCTCATAAACGGTACTAACTATTTTCTAACTAACGGTACTAACTAATCGATCAGTACTTACATTTTGTACTGTCGGTACTAACTTACTAAAACATAAATCCTAACAATCCTCCCTTAAACATGAATGTTGAAACTTATTTTACTTCATGTTTCTTTATCTTCTTCAAAGCATAGAGGATGTATCCAAACACTCATACCATTTCTTGAACTTGTAAACTTTATCCTTCTTCAGCAGCAACTTTGACTTCTCAGCAACTCAGCAACATCTTTCCTGCAACAATCCAACTAAGTTGGCTTTGTAGTTTTTGGCAAACTACCAGCCATCAACGGATTTGATGTTCCTTTACCAGTAGCCGTTTGCTCTGGGATAGTTAACTCTTTATTTTAAAAACATGGTGAGTTAATTACCATACAGTTTTTGGTAAACTGTCAACCATCAACGGAATTGATTGTCTTATACCAAATACCATTTGCATTTGGACTACCCCTCAAAGCTTCATTGTAATAATATTGGTGGCATTGATAAACCATATAGTTTTTAGCAAACTATCAGCTATCAACAGATTTGATTAGTCTTTACCATGAACTGTTTGATCATAGACTAGCCAACTCTTCACCACAGAAGCAAGGTGAGTTGAGAACCTTACAATTTTTGGTAAATTGTCAACCATAAACGGATTTGAGAAGTCTTTACCACAAGCCGTTTGCTTATGGACTAGCCAGTTCTTATGCCTGTTAAGCATGGTGAACTGATGACCATTTGTTGTGTGGTGGTTAGCCAACACTCAATCCCTTCTCAATCCCATCAATCTCACTCTTCTGATTCTAACTCTGCAAGTATCTTCCTGACAAATTTTATCAACTCCAATGCCATAGTATTCTCTTCTTCAGACTCTAACTTCAATTTCAGCATATGCTTCAGTACATTCCTTCTCTAAGGATACTTCTACACTACCACATAAGTGGATAATTAAACAAATTGTCATGTCCACAAAAGTATGTACTCCTGAAGAACTATGCAACTTCCAACTCATAATAATCCAATCTATCTATGAACTCCAAAACTCATCTTTATCATCTGAGTTGAACAAAACCATCAAATCTCCCCCAAAGAACTCTGTCAAATCCTTCAGGCATCTCATCTTGGTATTTATCCATTACTAGTTGATACACAGCAATTCATATCTTTGGTGGGGTCATCAAATATGGACAATACTGTCCAACAAAGTACAAAGTATCTTTTCTGACCATTACACCTAAAAAATAGGGGTTTAATAATATAATAATTACCACATTTAGATTAATCTCCTCAAGATGTTCAGCTTGATCAGATTGTAGTTTAGCTCCAAGACACTCTGTCTTCCATTCTTTGATAGGATATTTTCTGTCAAGAATCTCATAGTCCAACTTTCTTTTCGTCATCTGAGACTATATTTAAATAACAATCTCAAGTTCATCAATTCTCTTTGTCACTATCATCTTCAAAGCTTTGAATATACCTCTTTCTCTTGACTTCAGCTTTTTCCTAGTACCCATTTTTCTTTTCTAGTACTCCCTTCATCTTTAACTTCCTCCTGAACTTCTTCTTTGCTTTCTTCCTTGATCACTTCACTTTTAGATAAACCAACTCCTTTCTCATTCATCCTCTTGATCAACCTTTCATCTTTAGCAGACCCAATAGAGATGAAATCTTCAATCAGACCTCTTAATCTTTTCATACAAGGCTTGAACTTCCTCCAAAGCTTCTTGATTTTCAATTCAGCATGTTTGAGTAGTTCCCCATCATGTTTCAAGAGGTTATTATTGATTTCTGAGTTGAATTCTAGAGGTGGTGGTTTATTCCTTATAGCTTCTGATCTTTGTTGAGCAAGGAACTTTCTTTGAGCAGCAATTGTATCATGAAGGAACTTAGCTCTTTCTTCTATTGTAAATTGCTCTCTTTCTTGTTCTTGAAGTTTCTCAGCAAGAAGTCTATCTGCCTCAATCCTTGCCTTCATATCATCAAAATCTCTTATAAGCTCTTCATTAGCAGCTTTTTCTTCAGCAATTCTATTTCTCTCCTCTTTTCAAGCTGCTTAAACTTCTTCTCAGCTTGAGGAATACCATCAGATTCACTTTCAGATTCATCCTCCTCTTCAATCTTCTCTTCCCTTTGTCTATTGATCGAATCTTTGGAAAGGCATTAACGTGAGAGTATTTGTAGATGTAAGCTAGGTCTATCAGTTTCTTCAACATCCTTCAACTCTACACCTTTCTCCTTTTCTCTAGAAACTGCTTTGGCTTTACTCATGTTGAGAAGAACCTTAGCAATTGTTTCATCATCTCCAAATATTTTAGAAGTGGGTGTTTGAGTGGATGTTTGAGTGGCAATTTCTTCCTCAGTTTGATCTTCAGTACCTTTTACTTGCCCATCAGTACTTTCAACTTTCTCTTCAGTACCTTCTCTTTGCTCTTCAGTACCTTCAAAGATCTCTTTAGTACCTTCATTCTTGTCTTCAGTACCCTCATTATGTTCATCAGTACCTTTAACTTAATCCTCAGCACCTTCAACTTGCATGTCAGTACTAACTTTGGATCCATCAGTACTAACTATTGGTCTGTCAGTACTAAGTTTCTCAAAGTCAGTACTAACTCCTTCCTTGACGGTACTAACTTCATCTTCAGTACTAAGTCTAGCTTCATCAATCTCCTTGTCTTCATCCACCATTTCTCTTATCCTCCCTTCACTCTGAGCATTCTCTGTTTCCATGTGATCAATTTTATCTTTAGGCATTTCATCAAACAGTGGATCTCTTTGAGGAACTGATGATTCTCCTTTTGCAAACCTTCCCCTTGGTTTGGATACACTACTCTTTTGCACCCTATGTTTCTTTGAGGAAGCTCTCCTTGGAAATCATTGCTTCAATGAGACCTTTCAAATAGCTTTATGGTGTTTGATGACAGGTTTAGCTTGCTTCTTTAGCTTTGTGATCTGAGCCTTCAAGACTTGTATTTCCTTGGCCTGATCTGAAACCTGTTTACATAAAGAGAGACAAAGATCATAGACACCTTGTATGGTCATGTCACCCTCATTCCCTGAAAGGGATTTATCACTGGATGAATGACCTCCAAGATTCTCACCAAAAGATTCTGGGATAGAATCAGGAATGGTAGCAGTGGGTGAAGGTCTTGGAGATGGGTCAGGCTGATGCTCAATGGGTACCTCACTAGTGTGAGCAGGAGATGAGTCAGTGTGTGGCTCATAAGGTACGTCACTAGTAGGAGCAGGGGAGGGTGATGGTAGTGCTTCAGATGGTCTTTCTGAAGAAGCACCCTCATCCTGAGTTGGTTGTACCAACATAGAAGCAAACAAAGGGGTTACTTTCCCTGAGAAATGTTTTCCCTTTTTAACCATGAAAGAAAAAACCTTACTAGTTAAATTATGTACAGGAAAATGATCTAAAGGTACAGACACATTAGCTAGCTGTTTACCTAGAAAAATAGAAATAAAACGTGGATACATGACAAACTTTTTCTTAGCATCTAAATGTCTAAGCATACCCTCAAAGATCAACTTGGAAAAATTATACTTCTGATTAGATGTTAAGCATATTACAGCAGTAGCAATGTTTGTAGGAACTTGATCCCAAGAGGTGCTTTTGGAACTAAGACAATGATTTATAGTATGAAATAAAAACCTCCATTGGGGTGAAAACAAAGCTTTATTAAAAGTTAACACAGTTAAATCCCCCTCATACCCCATTTGCTGTATAGCATCAAAGATGGCCTGATTAGGTAAGGTGTCTATCCCATCAGCATCATCAAAAAGAAGATCACTTCGTATTGATGCCTCAGAGATAGACACAGCCTTGCCAGCTACTTTGGCAGTAATGTGCCTAACATTGTTGATTGTTTTGGACTTAGCAGACGTCCAAAATTGTTCAACAAATGTAGTAGATACAATAAGACTTACAGTGAGAGCAAAATGAATGGAACTTCCCTTGAGAAAGTCAACGATGTCATGAAACTTCTCATTCCCTTCAGACTTCTCTAAGTATGCGACCATGTTATGCTTCAGACATGAATCAAGAACAACCATTTTACTTGAAATAGAGATCGTCGTGGAAATAGAAATTAGGGCTTGTAAGTGCGAATGTAGTTTAGAGAGAGAATGCGTACGAAACTGCGCAATTGAAATAGGTTTAAATAGGTTTAGGAGACCTAATTTCAAGGAAACCGTTTCAATTTACACTTTGTACCCTCGTCGGTATTTTTCTTTAACACCTCTAAAGCGGTACAAACTTTGCCCAGCGGTACTAACGTTGCACTGGCGGTACTAACTTTGTCCAACCAAAGAAAGAACAATGTAGGTAACAGGAGTGCTTCAGTACCATTAGTAACACTGCTCAACAACTCTCTAAACTTGTTCAAACCTCCAGAAATACACGACCTTAAGAAGAACATCACCTATGGTTAACTTGTTTCTCTTTTACAAACTTTTACAACACATCACAATGCCTCCCTTTAACCAATGCAGCTTATGGATTTATCATCCTAATATTAACAACCAAGAACTGAAACCTACTAACATCAAATGCCTTGGTGAGTAAATCAGCTACATTATCATCAGTGTGGATTTTAAGCACCTGAATAAGTTTCTTTTCATAAGCATCTCTTATGAATTGGTGCCTAATAGCAATGTGCTTTGTCTTGGAATGATATATTGGCTTCTTTACAATGCAAATGGTGCTCTCATTATCAATGTAGATTTTTATGTTCATGAAGATGAACCCATAGTCTAACAGTTGATTCTGAATCCATAAAACTTGCCCACAGCAGCTTGCAGCAGCGACATATTCTGCTTCAGTAGTAGAAGTAGCCACAATGGTCTGCTTTTTGCACTGCCAAGAAATGAGTCTCCTGCCAAGAAATTGACAACCTCCTGTTGTGGATTTCCTGTCAAGATTTGCTCCAGCATAGTCACTATCTGAGTAGGATTCCAGGTCAAATGAAGACACTCTAGGATACCAAAGACCCAGTTTGGGTTTGCCCTTTAGGTACCTAAAAATTCTCTTGACAGCACTTAGATGGGAAGTCTTTGGAGTGACCTAAAACCTAGAACAAGCACA
>BQNB010042916.1:13656-45830 GCA_026074375.1 Tanacetum coccineum | reverse complement strand
TGTCGGTACTAAGTATAACTGTCAGTACTAACTATTGTACTGTCGGTACTAAGTTAATAAAACATTAATCCTAACAGTTACTCTAGTAATATACTTAACAAACTTTATGTATAAGTGTATATGATTTTACCCTGTCATTGTTAAGCTATAATATGATGGCGTTACTCTTAGTTCTATACATTGTACTAATAGATATTTTTTTGTACATAGTACTTATAAGTAGCGGGGAAAATTGTGACCCAATTACTTATCAATGGGTCATTTGTGTTATATATCAAATTGGTTAATCATGTTAAAACCTTTTTATCTGGAAAGTATACTTTTAATGCATTCACCTCCTTGAGCTAATAATTTCATGTTTTGTTATTAGGGAACAAGGTTCATTGTACATGGAATGGTGATCACTATCGACCTGGATAAAGACTGGAAATATGTACAATGTACCAAGTGCTTTAAAAAAGCGACATTAGATGGCAATCACTATTATTGTCAACATTACGCAAAACACGTCATGAACCCGTGTCTGACGTAAGTTGTATACGTCGTGATGGAAACTATCATGTGTTCTGTATATAATTGTTTGTTCATTTTCTTTCTTTTACAGGTACAAGTTAGTTATAACAATACGAGATAACAGGGAGGATATTGATTGTGTACTTTTTAACTCATAGGCCACTCCGCTTTTAGGCATTACAGTAGAGGAGTTGTTCAACAAGACTATAACAGAGGTAAGCTGCATTACTTTGACCATGTATTTATACATGCATGTTACAAGTCTATACATGTTATGGGTTAATGTATTTTAATGCATCTTATTTGCTATGTGTATATCATAAGATAAAATTTAAATTCAATCACTATTTCAGGGTGTAAACGACCCGAATTGGATAGTTGATTACTTGATAGATCACATTTGCACTCAATGGGTTGTTCTCCAAATCAAGATTGACAAGTATAATCCTGCACCTACATATGTAAGAAGATATACTGCTACTAAATACTATGGCCACGATGTCAATGACATGAACAAACACATTAGGATTTCGTCAAGTATAGGATCAGTCTAAAAGATTTTCATCACTAGATAATTATTGCGATACGACTGATTACGCTATCTATGATGAGAACTTGAGATCCACTACTAGCGAGTATGAGGAAAAGCCGATGGATGAGCTTATATTAAAGCCTGCTGTAACTCATATATGTACGAATGAGGTTCCTCATGCACCTAACACAAGCACAAATGATTTTATTAGGAATGACCCTAACAAGGGTAAAGCGATTGTGGATGTGGAGCCTGTTGTTGTTGAAACTCATGTTAATGATTTTACCTATGATGAATCTTCATCTTTGCCTGAACTTGCATCTGATGTAAACAAAGATGTGTGTCCTCCTTCAAGTCTTATAATAGAACCGGATGAAATGCCAACTCGCGGCGATGAAGATAAAATGATGATAAGTGTTGATGAGGCTGCAATTAATCAACATGTGGACATTATGCAAGATGATTAAACTCAATAAGCGCTTATTCTCGAATGATTCCTATTAATGTTTACTTTGATCAACCGATACATTATGGAAATAAATCTGTCCTTATGCATTCAACTACTGATATCAGATACAATGAAACTTTGGTTTGTGGTACAAACCTGTAGCATAGAAAAGTTAATCAGTTTTTAAAATGACATATTCTTCAACAATTATGACCATGAGTGTTTATTTTTGTATTCATTTTTTTAAAAAGTTTATCCAATATTATATTCAATAAACTATCAAAACCAATAACATGTAACCAGTGTTATTCAAACTTACCTCCATACATACATCATATATATAAAAAGGAACAAGTAATATTCAAGAACGGAAACATAAACATGAAAAACATTGTTGTGTAAACAATAAAATTTTGTTAAACCCCAAACAATCATGGATCAACAAATACCTTAGAGATCTTTAATCACAACATTCTATAACATAATAAACTAAAAATATTATGAGTTCTACTCGATTTGTTTTGCTTGCACCGTATCTAAACGTTTTTTTACTAACCTTTTGATTTCCCCAATGTGAAGTTACTGAAAAGACTGAGCAAGTTGATGGTGTTAATGAAAGCAATGATCACACCTACTGAATTTGTATCTAACTAAAACTGCATTTCCTTGAGTATATATCGTTTAAGTAAATGGTCAGTTAAATATGATAATGTGAGTTGGGATCCACTATTGATCAGGGCTTATAAATTGGTCCAAGTGAGTTGGGCTTATAAATTGGTCCAAGTGAGTTGGTTTATTTCTAGATAGCATCATAAGCATGGTTTAGTTCTAATTAGTGAAAGATTAGTGAGTTCTTTTGTAATTAGTGAAAGATTTTGTAATTAGTTAGTTGGGCTTTTGAAAATCAAATGTTAGTAAAAAAATAAAAAATTTGGAATTTCTTTCCGTAACTAATACATAAAACGAAAGTCATGACCAAGAAAAGGCAATAACATCCGTTACACTATGATGAGGATTTTTAGATTTTATAATTTATGATGCTTTTGTATTGAGTGTTAGTGTTGATGTACGATATGTTGTTTGTGTATGACATTTATTTATTATCATAATTTTTCAACTTTTATATATAAATATTATATGTCTATACTATAGTATTATATCTATATAATTAGTGATGGGATCATGAGAAACCTTATTTTGGTGGAAAACCAGAACACCTAGAAAAATCAAACATATGCCCTTAAAAGAAACCAAACAGATGCTCTATTTTTTTCGGCTAAAAATTATTTTTTCTGCAAATATGCCTCGATTTACACTCTGTAAAAACAAAAAAAAAAACAAAAGATGCCTTAAAAAACTAGGATCTGTTTGATTTTGTTTTCGGGCATTGTTTGGTTTTCTGGGTTTTTCTTAGCCAAATATGGTTTTCTTAGAACCCATCCCTATATATATATTTTTTTTTATTATATATATATATATATATATATATATATATATATATATATATATATATTATATATATATATATATTATATTATATATATATCAAGGCTTCCTAACTTATACAAACCTAATCAGTAAAAAGTTCAACTTCATTTTTTTTAATTTTAGATGTTATAACAATTCCTAACTTATAAATAACCATCTATCCATGCACGGTATTGTTCTTGTTTTCGTGGTTTTGCCGGTAGTGCAAGTGTGAAATGAGATATAAATATTCACAACCTTAAAATTTAAATCTAAACCTAACATAAATTGTGAAGGTCCAAGATTTAAGCACTCCAAAAAAGTTGATTATTAATCATATCAATACTTTGAACACTAAATCCACTATTAGAAAAAGGGGAAATAGGTATATGATTGTCATTTGTCAAGGTACTTTTCATGTGGGTGTTCATGCTTAACCTTTTCCAAAGTCTCGGAAATCGAATTACTCTGTTTGTATAAGTGCAAAACATGTCGCAAGATGCTGGATAGGTTAAAAACTGCCTCAAGCATGTGCTATGAACACCTAACAGAACATTTTTTTATGACGTTGTCATTCACAAATCAACAAACCTGACACATCATTCTAGTTTTCCCATACACTCTTCTAGTAGACATCATTACTATGTCAAAACGATCCCATAGTTATGAGCACAGAAATGGAAATTATGGTCTAAGTACATTTCCGAACTATAGAAAAGAACGTACTCCTCTATCACGGAGATTTATATGACCCCTAAAGATAATCGCATATGTGTAGGTACGTGATGTGCGCACAATATAGTGTACGTGATGTGCGCACAATATAGTGTTTTTGCCATCAAGTTTTGAATTAATTTTGTGTGACAAAATAAAACAAGGTCTAAAATGTCTTTTGTTTGAAACTTTGAATAAAAAAGTTTTAACTTTAGGAAGCTAGAATAAGTTTGAAGTATTTACATACTATCAAAACTCATTTGATACGACGACGTTTATGTCGTGTAGTAGCCGGCCCTTTGGGCTTCCAATTTGGGCCGGCCCATTTACCTATTTTTTTTAAGTAGGCAATATAAAAAAAAATTTGCTCGACACAAAATAAGAAAAAAATTACAAAAGTAATGATTTATTTAGATAAAAAAATACCTGCGACATGAGGCCCAACACATAAGCCCATATAAAAAACAAACTATTAAACATGAGACTGAAAAAATAAACCCAATATAAAAAAAAATTGCTCGACGCAAAATAGGAAAAAAATTACAAAGGTACTGATTTAATCAAATCAAAAAATACCCGCGACATGAGACCCAACACATAAGTTTTTTCTAAGTAGGCAATATAAAAAAAATATTTGCTCGGCACAGAATAACAAAAAAATTACAAAAGTACTGATCTATTCAGATAAAAAATTACCCGCGACATGAGGCCCAAGACCCGCCCATATAAAAAACAAACTATTAAACATGAGACCGAAAAAACAAACCCAATATAAAAAAGAAATTGCTCGGCACAAAATAGGAAAAAAATTACGAAAGTACTGATTTAATCAGATCAAAAAATACCTGCGACATGAGGCCCAACACATAAGCCCATATAAAAAAAACTATTAAACATGAGGCCCAGCCACAACGCGCGGACTATTTTGCTTGATAAAAAAACCAGAAAAAAAAACCTAAAAAAAAATTAATTGTCGACACCAATTAAAAAAAATCCCCCGCCCCGCACCAACGATAACATACCCGCCCCGCAGCAACGCGCGAGTACTTTTGCTTGTTCAAGAGCAAAATTACCACAAAACATCTTTTATATAACGACATATCAGGTATAGATCGCAGATCTCACTAGTTAAATTTACAACTCGATCAAATATGACCTTCCGCGGACCAAGAAACATCCGCGGAAGGGAACCCACATCTGCAAGAACACGATTACTACGGACCCTTGCCAGACAGGGGGCCCACTTCAGCCCACTAACATAAATGAGCGAAATATTAGGAAAACTTAGTATTGGGCTCACCTATAAAAAGGGGTGCTCTGACACCTCACGAGGTATGATTTTTTAAGCACATTTTTCACACTTATATACTCTGGAATTCTTCACCAAAATCAATACTTACTCTTACGTCGGAGTCTAATCGTGGGGTCCGTCCTCACGGTAAGACTAACGGTTTACCTTTAATTGTGCAGGAGATCACTACATCACTTGGCTTAGTACAAGATCCTATTCATTAGCCTAATCCAACAACCATCTCAAATCCACCATATTTAGCCCGTAACATATTTTGTACTAACAAGTTGGCGCCTTCCGTGGGGACCTTGAATACAACTGCATTCTACGAAAATACTCACCATGAGCAATCATCAACAATCCGCTCCTAGCCAGTCCACGTCCGCCGTGCAGAATACAGTTGGTAGAGGAAAAGAGCCAACACCACAAGACCGAGGTGGGCCTGCGTCCGACGCAACCCTCTTGGAGTATTGTGACAAAAATTACAACTAATTGCTCCCAATCATAGCAGAGAAATTTAACAAAGAGAAAGAGAAAAACGATAAACTGAAAGAAGTAAAAGCCCAACTTAACTTTGGCAGATCTACCAGAACGTCACGATATTCCGAGTCAAGGACGATGAGTACCAAGGAATATGAAAAGAGGTATAGATCTAGGCGCTCGTGCAGCCCGGGACCTAGCCCTAGTGTGTTCTCAAGACTTAAACGTGACCGATCAAGATCACCAAAACCAAAAGAGAAAGAAGGAGGTGTGTTCAAAAGGTTGGGAAGTAGAGAAAGGAGTGTATCCGCACGCTCCGATAGCCACAACCAACCCTCCTACTCGAGGTACACAGGCGTACTCTCAGAAAGTAAAGACAACAGAGGCGGTTATTGGAAATCAAGATCAAAGAAAAAGAAACCAAGCAGGGAGGAGGATGATTTATCCTAGCCATGGGTATGTGAAGAGGTAGATCCTTTTACACCTAGAATCCGCTACTTCAATTTCCTAAAAACAAGAATGCCGAGTCACATTAAGACATATGACGGGAGTGAAGATCCGGAAGATCACTTTAAAAATTTTCAGACAGCCGCAAAAACAGAACGGTGGGCTATGCCAACCTGGTGCCACATGTTTAACTCTACGTTGACAGGAAACACGAGAGTATGGTTTGACAACCTCCCAGCTGAATCAATAGACAGCGATGATGATATGAAGAAAGCTTTCCTAGAAAACAACCTTCAGCAGAAAAAATGCATCAAAGATCCCATAAAGCTCCACAACATCAAACAGCGGGATGGAGAGTCCACGAAAGATTTTGTGAGAAGATACAAGTTGGAAAGCAGGGACGTTAAGGGGGCACCAGAATGCATGAGGATCTCCGGATTCGTGTATGGAATCACAAACCCTGAACTCATTAAACGTCTGCATGACAAAATCCCAAAAACGGTTGACGAAATGATGAGAGTGACTACATCTTTCCTCAGAGGAGAGGTGGCAGCCTCGAAACACGAGCGGAAAAAGTCATTTCCACTGTGGAAACAGCAGGAAAGCGGTCATAGACAAAATTTCAAGAAAGGAGGCTTCCGAAACCAATAGAGACCGGAAAGAAAGCAAGATCGATTTACGCTTCTCACAAAAACACCCAAATAAATTTTCGCCTTTGAAAAGGGAAAATTCAAGACTCCGCCACCAATGACAACCTCGATTGAGAAACGGAATCACGCTAAGTTTTGTAAGTTTCATGGCGAAGTAGGGCATACCACGGATGAATGTATGCACCTAAAGAAGCAAATAGAAGAGATGCTTAAGGCAGGAAAGCTGTGGCACCTAATCAAAGAGATCAAACAGAACATTGGAAAGGAACAACCCATAGCGGCAAAGAAAGGGGAAACTTATGGGAAAGACAAATCACTAACCATCCTAATGGTTTAACCATGGGAAAGAGTAGCCAGGCAGAAGATCACGCAAAGCTTTTCTCCAAACCCAGAAATATTTTTCCCCACCCTAGTGAAGCTAAAGAACAAAGGCCGATAAATCATTGAAGAGTGGAAATAGGAGTCACTTGCAACACCGCATGTATGTGGATGGCGGATCAGCCTCAAAAATACTATATGAACACTGCTTTAGACAACTCCGTCTGGAAATCAAGAACTAGTTGGTTTCGGCTACCACCCCTTTGATTGGGTTCAGCGGTAAAATAATATGGCCAATAGGGAAAATACAACTAATGGTAACAATTGGAGACAAAGAACACTCCGCTTCAACTTTGATGAATTTTGTAGTCGTAAAGTCACCATCCCTATACAATAAAATTATTGGAAGGCCGAGATTCAGGAAGTTGCAAGCGGTTCTGTCAACAGTTCACGGAATGCTGAAGATCCCGGTAGAAGAAGGAGTAATCACCTTAAAAAGCAGCAGGTTGGTTCCGCTGAAATGCGCGATGGTCTTCGGACCTGAAAGGATCCTCCCGACCGACAAACCAATGGTGGAAGAAATGATCAAAGTGGCAATCAACCCAGATTACCCGGAGCAAATGGTAATGATTAGTTCCACTCTCACAGAAAAAGTTCGCAATAAGTTATGCGGCTTGCTCCAACAAAACTTGGATATTTTCGCCTAAAAGCCTGCGAACATGACTGGCGTCTCAAGGCATATTGTAGAGCACCGCTTGAAACGTTGTAAGGGAAGTTCTCCGTCAACAAAAAATAGGGACAAAAGCACCGATAGAAACCGGCAATACAAGAGAACAGGAAAAACTATTAGTAGCAGAATTCATGAGGGAAGTGCACTACCATAACTGGTTGTCAAACCCAGTGATGGTAAAGAAGCATGATGACAGTTGGAGGATGTGTGTAGACTTTAAAGACCTAAATAAAGTATGTCCAAAAGATGGTTATCCGCTATCAGAAATAGATTGGAAAGTCGAATCCCTGTGTGGATTCCCTTTCAAATGCTTCTTGGAGCAAACAAAGCAATCAACCAAATAAAAATAGCAAAAGAGATGAGAAAAAAAAAAACAGCTTTCATTACGAGCCAAGGAATATTTTGCTACACAATGATGCCTTTTGGCCTGCGGAATACCGAAGCCACCTACCAGCGTTTGGTGGACAAAGCATTCCATAAACAGATCAGCAGAAACCTCGAAGTATATATAGATGACCTTGTTATCAAGAGCCGCACGGAGGATGAGATAGTAAGAGATATGGAAGAAACTTTTCAAACTCTAAGAGAAATTAACATGAAGCTGAATCCTAAAAAGTATACCTTTGGGATAGAAGAAGGAATGTTTTTAGGGTACAAAGTTAAGCACCAATAGGGTTAAATGTAAATGTTCGAACAAGGTAAGATTGCAGTTTTAGAAGTCATTCATCCCCAAAAGCCTAAAGGATGTGTAAAAATTAAATGGAAAACTCGCAAGCCTGAACCGGTTCTTAGCCAAATCAGCAGAGAAATCGTTACTATTCTTTAAAACTTTGAAAAAATGCACGAAGAAGAGTGATTTCTGTTGGACCGCGGAAGCGGAGGAAGCGTTCAAACAAATGAAGCGGCTCATTGCCAAACTTCCCATGTTAGTCACACCAATAGAAAAGGAAGAGCTCATCGTATATCTGGCAGCATCAAAAGAAACAGTAAGCGCGGTCCTGATGACAGAGAGAGAAGCTAAGAAAATGCCCATCTATTTCGTTAGCAGGGCATTAAAGGGTCTGAAAGTAAATTACATATCGATGGAAAAGTTAGTGTTGGCCTTGGTGCATGCCAGTAAGCGCCTAAAGAGATATTTCCAAGTACATTCTATCATAGTAATCACAGACCAGCCGATACAACAAGTGTTGTCAAGACCAGAAGTAGCAGGGAGGCTACAGATATGGAGCATCAAATTAGGAGAATACGCAATACATTACAGACCTAGAGTATAAGGGGCATATATTAAGCAGTCTTTTATAGTCGAGCACGAGCAAATAGGACTCTTTCGGGATACCAGATGGAAGAAGCAGAAGAACAACCCTGAACCAGAGAATTTTGTTTATGAACGAGTCCTCCAGCACAGATGGGTTTCCTGGGGTCGGATATACTCCACAAAATCCAGAAGGATGAAAATTTCCACCTACGCTCTTAAAGATTCAGGTTCGATGCCAACAAACAACGAACGGAATATAAGCTTTGATTGTCGGGTTAAAGATAGCAGAACAAATGGGCATAAAAAACCTCCAGGTAAATGTTAATTCACGGTTGGTGGCCAACCAAGTAAACAGAACATATGTCACGAAAAAAACCAACATGATTCGATATCTGGAGAAAGTAAAAACACTCACCAATAGATTTAAAGCGTTCTGAATCAAACAGGTTCCTAGAAGTGAAAATAAAAAGGCAGATGCGTTAAGCAAGATAGCATCAACAAGTTTTGCACACTTGAGTAAACAAGTGCTGGTAGAGGAACTAAAGAAAAAAAACTATAAGTGCAATGTAAGTATTGGCAGTAGTAGAAGAAGAAGGAGATACATGGATAACTCCTATTTTCAAGTACCTCACGGACGGAACACTGCCAACAGAAGCAAAAAAAAGCAAGAGCAGTGAGACGCAAGTCATGGCGGTTCTCCATAAATAAATGGACACTAACAAAAAAACTTTTTCTTAGACATGGCTACGGTGCGTAGGACCACTTCAAGCCAACTATGTTCTAAGAGAGATACATAAGGGATCTTGCAGCATGCACGCAGGCACATGATCCGTCATGGCAAAAGCCTTGTGGATTGGTTATTATTGGCCAACCATGCACGAGGACGCAAGGATGCTAGTAAGAGCATGTTAAAACTGCAAGTTTACAAACCTGTCCCAGGAATCCGCAGAAAAAGCTAAAGCCCGATACATCTCCGTGGTACGTTCTAATCACGTGGGGAATAACACGCTGGAACCTTTTCAGAAGGTCCTGGAACGTTACATTCTTGATAGTAGTACATTGACTATCTTCACGAGTGGATTTAATCAAAAACCGGTTGCAACCATTATTGGCAACCAGATCAAAAAATTCGTATGGGACAACATTGTTTGCAGATTCGGACTTCCAGGAGAAATTATCTCGGATAATGAAAAGCAGTTCCAGGACAATCCGTTCAAGGATTGGTGTGAGAAACTATGCATCCGCCAACACTTTGCTTCTGTTAAACATCCGCAAACTAATGGCCTGGTAGAAAGAGCAAACCGTAGTCTTGAAGAAGGGATAAAAGCAAGATTGGACAACACAAAAAAAAAAGGTAGCAAAACTAGATGGAAGAACTTCCTCATATTCTATGGGCACTCCGCACTATGATAAAGTCCAGCAACGGAGACACTCCATTCTCATTAACATACGGAACGGAAGCCGTCATCCCAGCAGAAATTGGCATGCCCACACTAAGGACAGCGGAAGTAGACCCAACACAAAACAATGAAGCTCTGGAAATTAACCTCGACCTATTGGAAGAACGGAGAGAGCAAGCAGCCATACGTGAAGCGAAGAGCAAAGCAAAAATGGAAAAGTATTACAACTCTAAAGTCCGAAGCATGAGTTTGAAACTAGAAGATCTCGTGTACCACAACAACGAGGCAAGCCATGCGGAAGATACATGGAAATTAGGCCCCAAGTGGGAAGGATCGTATGAGGTTACGAAAGAATTTAGAAAGGGGGCATAGAAGTTAAGAGACCATGACGGAAACCAGCATCCACGGACTTGGAACATCAGCAACCTTAAGAAGTGTTACGTTCACAAAATGTAAGCAATCTACCCATGCAAACTCTGCGGTGGGGGTAATGCATTCCAATCTATCTTATTCATGCATTGTAATGTTTTCTTTTTTGAAACTTTAATAAAAAGTGAAGCTTAGCTACCTTCACAAATTTTACTTTAAAACCACTAATTATTTACTATGCAAAGTTATTATAATTGCTGAATTATGATGCCACACAATAGGTCATAGACCCAAATAAAACATTATTCCCGTATAACAAATATGAGTAAACTAACAATTAACTCAAGTAATACGTAAGAAAGGCATTGCAAAACCAGTATAGGGAAGATAACCAATAATATATTCATAAAGTAAGACTATCTTATAATCACGATATTAAAACGATAGCAAGATCATAATTCAAAGTTAAACATTCAAATTGTACAAGTATATTTGACCGCATTCTAAAAGGTCACACATGACCGCGGTATGTAATGGATAAAAACACTTAGAAACATTCTTTACACAGAGAAGGCCGTAACAAAAAGGTCACATGCGACCACGACCAAACACACTAACAAGTCACTGAATATTCAGCTCCACGTCATCAACACTAGGGAAAGGGTTAGCATCTACACCTACACCTTCCTAACCATCCACATGCACAACCTCATAGTCATCTGTCGAAATAAGAGGAATGGAGCTTACAGAAGCAAAAGTGACGGACAAGGCCGTGGTAGTATCGGAAGCAGTACCGGAAGTACCTTTCGTACCTTCCAAAGCAACGAAAGATAAAGGCTCAGCTAAAGGAACAAACACGTCATGGAGAGCTGATTTATGATCAGCAATATTGTCCCTAATCCTTTGAACTCGGTTACGGGAAACATCCAGGGAAAATGACAAGGAGGTGGCACCAACGACAGTTTGGTCCGGTGAATGATGAATGGGGACCATCAGTTGGCTACATGAAGTTGTACTCATTTAAACTAAATCTTTCACAAAGAGATTCTCCAGAGAAGAATGTTTTATTAAAGTCTCGAACACTCGCATCCTTATTGGACTTCACCTCAGCTAGCAGGGAAAGTTTCACATCTTGAAGCTCTTGCAAGCAGGAAATTGAATCACTTCCATAAAAGGATTGAATGCAACAACATCTATTAAGACCCTACATTCCTGGCCATGAGTAATTCCAGTGGCTAACCCATCTTGCATGCCTTTCTCAATAGCCTTGCTAATAGCCGCTCCGAGGACAGAGAGATACTTCGGCGAATGTAGATACTTAATGATCACAAGCCGTCACTACGTATGTAAAAGCCACCTACGGCCGCAATGGTAGTCAGAAAGGCCGAGGATAGAACTCTCCTCCAAATAAGGTCATTTTAACAAAGTTAAGCATCACAGCACAACTAGCGAATTTATCATCTACAACCCTCATCCGTTCATCCTGGAATTCCTCAAGTTTACCCATACAATCCTCATATGTTGTAACTTTCTCATGAGTCCAACAAAGGAAGTCCCCAGCTCCATGCACCTGCAATTAATAGCTGAAGCCTAAAGCTACAAAACAGAGAAATAAAAACAAAACACTAAGTGTAAAGATACGTAACTCGACACGTAATATTTTTGTCACTCTAACGAATACCAAAGCAACAAGCGCCGAGCCATCCAATCAGCAACTTTCCGCTCTTAACCTTTACTGAAGTCGCAAATCGGCCACCTTCACATTAGCTCACTCTCTCCTTCTCCAGGGTGGTGTTATGATCCTTTAAAATTTTCACTTCATCTTGCAAGGATTTCTCAATAGCCTCAAACTTAGAGGCTTCGGCACGAAGAAGAATAGCCTCCGCGGCTTCCGCCTCTTTCAATAACAACTGTGCTTTAAGATTTTCAATCTCTTCATTCTTAACCTTCAGCAGTTCCGTTTGCTCATCAACAACAGATCTAAGTTTCCTTTTCTCTTTGATATTATACTCAGCAAACGCATTCCTCACTTCAGCACTAAAAGAAAAATTGGACGGGCATGCTCCAACTTTAAACTCTGTAAAAAGCTAATCGTGTTCCATGCGTGGATAGATGCAAAAAAATTTTTAGAGTAGCAAGATTCGTCCAACATTTCATTACACGACGCGACCGTCACAAGACGATATCCATTAGTAACGCTCTATTGTGGAACATAAACCTTTGGAGATCAAATACAGGATTGTGGGAATTAATGTCACAAACTTAGTCCTTGCTCAAGAACCAATACTTAATACTGCTCAAGATAGACTAACAGTACAAACCACCTAAGCCAAAGACATTAGTAAACTATTTATACTAAACTTAATACTTGCTGAATGATTATGATGCAAGAAGATTAAAACTGTTAAAGGAGATAAAACCTGTTTTGTGATATGTATGGGAATGAACAATGTATATCCTATATAAAATAGCAGATATGTTGATATCTTAATATAATTTATAGAAGATTTGTAGTTATCTTGTAATCCTTGGCGTATAAAAGGAGATCCTAGGTTATGGTTGTAAACACATCACGATAAACACATTCATAGCTTCAAGGTTGTAAACCCTAGTACTAGAAAGAGTACTTGTATTATACATCATAATAATATTGAAGCTTTTTGTTTATATATATAGTTCATCACGATCATTCTACTGCAATTATAGTTTTTTCTATTACATAGATCTTCCTTCTAATTATTAAATGAGTAGATTTCGCATACTTCTTTAGTATCAAAAAGTTTCTAGCATCAATTGTCTTGAATCTATTCAATAAAACTAACCCTTTAACAAGGTATTGGCAAAGAACTAGTTGGATCAACAAGTGTATCAGAGCCTTGAATGTGTTTCTGAAAACTTTTGATCTAGAAGTTATGGAATTTGAATCTGCACAGAGTAATACTACTGCTAAGCTACCCATACTTAAACTTGGTGAGTATGAGATGTGGGTGATAAGAATCAAGCAATACTTCCAGGTACAAGACTATGCTCTATGAGAGGTCATAGAAAATGGTAACTCATAGGTATCTGTACCACAAACAGCACAAGAGATGGATACTTCAGTACAAAGATGTCAGTACTGTAACATGCAGAAGAAAAGACCAACAAGAATTAGAATGAGTGAAGCTAGAAAGCTTGCTACTCATAGGGCCTCTTCCAAGGAACTCAACTTACTTACATCAACTACAGTGGAACTAAAACACTGTTTGCTGCAACGAAACCCATTGGAGCAATTGAAGCCACTAAGAAAACACAGAAGACACTTTTGAAGCAACAATATGAAAATTTTAGTGCATCAAGCACAGAGTCTCTTGACTCTATCTTTAATAGGCTCCAGAAGATTGTTAGTAGGCTTGAAATTTTGGGTGTGGTCATCACTCAAGAAGACTTAAATTCAAAATTTTTAAAAGCTTGCCTCGTGAGTGAATACTCTGTTGTAGTCTGATGAATCAGGCTGATATTGAAACAATAGCATTGATAGATTGTAACAACAACTTAAAAATTTGTTAAACAAGATGTAAAGAAATCTGTTGGAGCAGTTGTTTGCCAAAAAACTTAGCCTTTATGACTGCTCCAAGCGCTAGCAGTACTAATGATGTTAATACTGTTAATACAAAGCATATGAAGTTAGTACTGTTAGCCCTAATATTAACACTGCTTGTCCTCAAGTTAGTACTGCTAACTTCTAGTGAGAATACTGTTTAGCTTTCATGGTAGAATCCCAATGTTCTAATCTCTTAACATGCAGAACTTAGAGCAATCTGAAGATGATATTAAAGCAATGATTTTGAAGTGGCAGCTCTTTCTGCTAAGTAAAGAGCGAAAAAGTACTTTCAGATAACAGGCAAATTTTTTTTATCCTTAATGCTAATGATACTGCTGGGTATGATAAATCCAAGGTAGAGTGTTTCAACTGTCACAAGATGGGACACTTTGCCAGGGAATGTAGAGCACCAAGGAACAAAGAGGGTCAGTTCAGATATCAAGACAACACTAGGAAAGTATAGGAAACAAATGAAGAAACATCTCAAAGCTAATGTATATGTATAGATGTTGTAGTTCTGACTGGAGTGATATGGCAAGAAGACCAGGTTTCAGAAAAACATGGCTCTAATGAACGTTTTCACTTTGAGTGTAACAATAATAAAAATTGCACTAAAACTTGCCCTGAAAAAACTATGAAACTCTAAGAAATATATTATGATTTGATTGTTAAGCTTAATCAAACTGAATTTACAGCAGCTACTTATAAAAGAGGTTTAGCAACTATAGAAGAACAACTTGTCACATATAGAAAGAATGAGGTTCTTTTTAGTGAAGAAGTTGCAGTTCTTAAAAGGGAAGTAGCTTGCAAAGACTATGAAATAAATGTACTTAAAAGTGAGTTTGAAAAAGTTAAGCAAGAAAAAGAGGCATTGATTTAAAATTGAGAAATTTGATAATGCCTCACAGAAGCCTAGACAGTTGGTAGAGAGTCAGATACTGACAAAGTAAAAAGTGTTTGGGGTATAATGTGTATTCCCCACCCTAATCCTTTAATCTATAATCGACCTAAAAAACTTGATTTGTCTTATTCTGGTCTTGATGAATTCAAAGACCCTGAATTCAAAAGTTATGGTTCTAAGGATAGTAAGCTAGAGTCTAACATTGTTTGTGATACAAAATCAGATGATTCTAAGGAAAATTCTGATGACTCTCTGGTAAAAGAACAAGTATCAGAAGACACAAGTAGCTTTGTTGAGTCTCCACTTAATAAATAATCTGTTTTTCTTGTTGATAAAAAGATAGAGTTTGTCAAACCTAAAAATCATGAAAAACTAGTTAAAAAGTCAGTTAGGTATGCTGAGATGTATAGATCACAAAGTCCTAGGGGGAATCAAAGAAACTGGAATGGACAGAAGTCCAATCAACTAGGAAGTGATTTTGTGATGTATAACAAAGCTTGCTTTATTTGTGGGAGTTTTGACCATGTGCAGATTAACTGTAATTACCATCAAAGGGAAAGGATGGTATCTAGGAATAATTACAATAGGGTGGAATAAATGACTATTATGGCCAAAACCACCCACCCTAGACTAGACACATTAATATAACTCAAAGGCATTATCTGCAAACAGGCCTCACACAACCACTCAATACTTTTAGGCCTGTTAATACTGCTCACCCCAAACTAGTAGTTCATAGTGCTAAATCAATGTCACATTTTTCAAAACAAGCATAATCAACTGACCAGAGGTCCTTTTATAAGAAAACAGCATTAACTAGCAGATATGTTAATCAAAAGCTTAATATACTGGGCCGCCATATCACAAGGGGGAACCCCCCGATAAGACACTATCATACTGAAAGCCCAAAGCGTTAATTACTGGTAGATCATGTACACACCATTTAATGCTGTTAGGGAAAAAAGGTAATGCTTTAAGACCTCAACATGTTGCGTTTTTGGAGACCTACCAAGACCTAATGTGCATCAACTTGTTTTTAAAAACACACAACAATAATGCACAGGTAGATCCAAGTTAGTAATGGCTTTGGTCCCCAAAGGAAACTAATTTCCTATTTTTATGTGCAGGTTAAGCCATAATAGGATGATACAGTATTTATTGACATGGATGCTCAAGCACATGAATCGGGAACATAGCTTCTCTCTATAGATTCAAGAAATTTGATGAGTTATGTTCATTTGGGGAGGAGCACAATGGTGTAGAATTTTTGGTAAAGGAACATCCTGGTAAAGGAACTCTTAAGACTGATAATCTTGATTTTGAAGATGTATACTTTGTCAATGAGTTAAAATTCAATCTTTTTAGTGTCTCACAGATGTGTGACAAAAAGAACTATGTCCTTTTTACAGATACTGAATGTCTTGTCTTGTCTCCAAATTTTAAGTTGCCTGATGAAAATCAGATACTTCTTAAAATTCCTAGAAAGGACAATATGTACAGTTTTGATATGAAGAACATTGTTCCTAAAGAAAGTTTGACTTGTCTTGTTGCAAAGGCTACATTAGATGAATCAATGCTTTGGCACAGAAGACTTGGTCATATTAATTTTAAAAACATAAATAAGCTAGTCAAGGATAATCTAGTAAGAGGATTGCCTACAAAACGTTTTGAAAATGACCAAACCTGTGTTGCTTGTCTTAAAGGGAAGCAACACAGAGCTTCTTGTAAGTCCAAAGTTCTGAATCCTATTACTAAGCCTTTGTTTATGCTACATATGGATTTGTTTGGTCCAACCTTTGTGAGTAGCTTGATGCATAAGAAGTATTGCTTAGTAGTCACTGATGATTATAGTAGATTTACATGGGTTTTCTTTTTAACAACTAAGGATGAAACCAGTGAGATCCTTAAGCGCTTTATCAAAGAAATAGAAAACCTAGTGGATAAGAAAGTGAAAATAATCAGAAGTGATAATGGAACAGAGTTTAAGAACAAAGTTATGGATGATTTTTGCAGAGAAAAAGGTATTAAGAGAGAATATAGTGTAGCTAGGACTCCTCAGCAAAATGGTGTTGCTGAGAGGAGGAATAGGACACTCATTGAGGCTGCTAGAACAATGTTAGCTGACTCTAAGTTACCTACCACATTTTGGGCAGAAGCAGTTTCTACTGCTTGTTATGTACAAAACAGGGTTTTAGTAGTCAAGCCTCATAACAAGACACCTTATGAACTTTTTAGAGGTTTTAAACCAGCTCTAAGTTTTATGAGACCATTTGGTTGTCATGTTACTATTCTTAATACTTTGGATAGTTTAGGCAAGTTTGATGGCAAAAGTGATGAAGGTTTCTTTGTTGGATACTCTTTGAGTAGTAAAGCTTTTAGGGTATACAATACTAGAACCAAGAGGGTAGAAGAAAACTTGCATATTGGGTTTTTAGAAAATAAGCCTATGATAGAAGGGACTGGTCCAAAATGGCTATTTGATATTGACTCTCTAACCTAATCTATGAACTATGTACCAGTTACTGCAGGTATAGTTTCTAATGACTCTGCAGGTACATCAGAAGAAAACAGTCAAGATTCCATTGTGATGCCAATTTGGAAAGATACTTCATAATTTAATTCACCTACAAAGAATGTTGATAATGGTGAACCAAAAACTGCTGATGATGCTCAAAAGCAGGTTGAAGATGGTCTAAATAATGAGAATGCTGAACAAGAAAGGTTTGTAGATGATAGCAGTTCTAAAGATGTTAATGCTGTTGGGCAACAAGTTAATACTGTCAGTCTTGATGTTAATACTGGTAGTCTTAAACTTAATGATGTTGGTCCATCAGTTAGTACTGCTAGTCCAAATGAAGAAGACAACACTAAAGAAGAACCAGAAGTTGATTTGGGGAACATTACAAATTCCTATATTGTTCCAACCACTCCCAATACAAGAATACATAAAGATCATCCAATTGACAATGTGATTGGTGAAGTGCAGTCAACTGTTCAAACAAGAAGAATGTCAAAATCTACTTCTAAACAAGGGTTTCTCAGTGATGTGTATGAGCAGAAAACATATGATACCTTAAATACATGTTTATATGCTTGTTTCCTATCACAGATTGAACCAACAAGCATTGATAAAGATCTATCTGATTCATCCTGGGTGGAAGCAATGTAGGAAGAACTTCTGCAATTCAAACTTTAACAAGTTTGGATACTGGTGGATCTCCCTAATGGAAAGAAGGCCATTGGAACAAAATGGGTCTTCAGAAACAAGAAAGATGAAAGGGGAATTGTGATTAGGAATAAAGCAATGTTAGTTGCTCAGGGTCATAGACAAGAAGAAGGTATTGATTATGAAGAAGTATTTGCACCTATTGCAAGAATTAAGGCAATAAGGTTGTTTCTGGCCTATGCTTCTTTTATGGGTTTTTTGGTATATCAAATGGATGTAAAGAGTGCTTTCTTATATGGAACCATTAAGGAAGAAGTCTATGTTACTCAACCACCAGGATTTAAGGATCCTGACCATCTAAAAAAAGTTTACAAAGTGGTCAAAGCACTTTATGGGTTGCATCAAGCACCAAGAGCATGGTATGAAACTTTGGCAAACTATTTATTAAGCAATGGGTTTAAAAGGGCAAGATAGATCAGACATTATTTATCAAGAAGCAAAAAGGGGATGTTTTGCTTGTTCAGGTCTATGTAGATGATATTATCTTTGGCTCAACAAACAAGGAGTTATGTACTGGTTTTAAGAAGCTAATGAAAGATAAGTTTTAGATGAGTTCTATGGGTGAACTAACTTTCTTTTTAGGATTACAAGTATAATAGAAGGAAGATGGAATATTTATAAGTCAGGACAAATATATAGCTAAAATTTTGAAGAAATTCAACTACTCTGATGTGAATTCTGCTTCAACTCCTGTTGATTTAGAAAAACCTTTGGTCAAGGATGGAGATGCTAATGATGTTGATGTACATCTCTATAGATCAATGATTGGGTCTTTGATGTATCTCACTGCATCTAGACCAGATATCATGTTTGCAGTATGTGCATGTGCTAGATTTCAAGTTACTCCTAAGACATTACATCTCTTAGCAGTCAAGAGGATTTTTAGATATTTAAAAGGCAAACAAACTTTAGGCCTTTGGTATTCTAAGGATTATCCATTTGAATTGGTTGCTTATATTGATAATGACTATGCTGGAGCAACTCTTGATAGGAAGTCAACAACTGGAGGTTGTCAGTTTTTAAGAAACAGGTTGATATCTTGGCAGTGTAAAAAGTAAACTGTGGTTGCCACTTCTATAACTGAAGCTGAATTTCGTTTTGGATCCGCAAAACATTACACCCGAAACCCTAATTTTATGTTTTTCTTAAAACTAAATGTTATAATGATTAAATATTGTTGTAATCTATCCTAGCATGCTTAAATAATGTTAAAATAACCACTTTGTTGATTAATGAAGGAATTTGAACTTAAAACCCACGCGTTTACGTTTTGAAACCCTAATTTGACCCGTTTTGCTTCCTAGTTTAACGAATCGTTATTTTAATCTTTCATTATGTTAAAACTTCATATTTTAGTTTATTATAACCTATAAATATCTTTTGAAATGTTAAAATAAGCTTGCATGGTAATTTGGACATGTTTTGTAATAATAATCCATGCAAGGGGTATATATCATAACTTTTAGAAACTTATAACTAAAAGGACTAAAAATGTCATTTTATCAAAGTTATAACTACAGGGGTCTATTATGTCACTTTTCAAAGTACAAGGTTTACTTTGTATGTATTTTAAACTTGAAGGACCAAACTCGTAAAAGTGCAAACCCTAAGGGTATATTTTGCCAGTTTTCAAACTCAAGGGTCTAAAATGTAACATTTTGAAAAAGTATAAAATCCATGTCAAAACATTACAAGACATACTTTATTTATGCTTTTTACGTGCTTAACTTTCCAGATATTGATTAAAAAGCTTAAAACCGATTATAACAGTATAACAATACTAGGAGCTTTCATATTATGGAGGTATTCTATTGGTATTACGTTATGACTGAGTTGTTGGGTTTACGATTTAAGTGCCCTAGCTCCTTAAAAACGTTTTCTTGATGACTTCTGAGATTATGATAGGCCTAACGGTGATTACATAATTCCAAACTTTCTAATCAAACTCATAAAAATATTAGACTCTCTGAACCAAAGTTCTAGAGTACAATCTTCCTAAGACTCAACATATTATCTCAGGTTATGTGACATGGCTGTTTATTATCATTTTGCTATCTCAACATTTCCCCGTTAAGATTGTGATAAGGTCGTCAGCTTTCATTTTAGAATATTTATACATTCATATCAGGTGAAATTCATACTCGCCTTTACTTATTTATCATGTTTTATAAAACCCGCGAGGGGTGATACATGCTTGTACAAACTCTTTTTCATACTCATTTATCTTATAACAATGTGATTACTTTTCAAAGCTTAGTGAGTTCATAGCTCCCTTTTTAATTCTCATTAATTATTTCATAACCGGTGAGGGGATACCTGCTATAAATTACAAATACAATAAAAATTAATTTATAAGACTATATGCCTAACCTGATATACAATTACAATTGATGTTAAGTTAATTTATGCCAAAAGTCCTCATTATCATGGACATTAATACTTACGGGTGCATGCAATATTGTGGATAGATCTATCAGGATGACGAATCCTGTTTGTGTTAGCCGGATAGGTGACCAAACACACTATATTGAATTTCATAGGTATATGGCACTTACCTACACATGGCCATTATCTCTTATATATATATCACAATCCATTTGGGGTATTGTATATTACACTAGTCAGTTTGTGTGCAATGAGCTTAGACCAGACTCAATTACTATAACCAAAACAAGGACCAAGACCAAATCAGACCAAAGAGACCAACAGACAATAAGCGTAATTACACTGTTACTATGATAATTGCATTCATTGCAATTATAAAAATAACGGGTATATAATTACACGACAGATCATAAAAATACAATTTCATCAATAATTGTGTTTTGTAAAATTATTACACTATGACTTTGTATTCTAATGTTATCAAACCTATGAATTTCACTCAACATTTGTGTTGACTTTTTAGCATGTTTATCTCAGATTATTGAAGCAATATATGGCACGGAGCGGCTTGGACTTGAAGATGGCTGAATTGTTATCATTCACACATTATGTTTTAGATTTTGGGACCTGCCTTTGTAAAACTATGATTTTGAAGAATGATAACATATCTTTTGAACAAACGTCTCTTTTGGGTCATTTTCTATGATTATGATTGTTGTATCCATGAAGTAATACCCCAGATTAGCTTCCACTGCTATATTGTAAAAATGGGGGTGTTACAAATAACTCTGGAGGTACATCATAAGAAAACAATCAAGATTGCATTGTGATGCCAATTTGGAAAGATTCTTCATACTTTGATTCACCTACAGAGAATGTTGATAATGGTGAACCAAAAACTGCTGATGATGCTCAAAAGCAGGATGAAGATGGTCTAAATAATGAGAATGCTGAACAAGAAAGGTTTGCAGATGATAGCAGTTCTAAAGATGTTAATGCTGTTGGGCTACAGTTAATACTGTCAGTCCCTGATGTAATACTGGTAGTCCTAACTTAATGTTGTTGGTCCATCAACTAGTACTGCTAGTCAAATGAAGAAGATAGCACTAAAGAAGAACCAAAAGTTGATTTGGGGAACATTACAAATTCCTATATTGTTCCAACCACTCCCAATACAAGAATTCATAAAGATCACCCAATTGACAATGTGATTGGTGAAGTGAAGTCAACTGTTAAGACATGATGGAATGTTAAATACCTAACTTCTTGAACAAGGGTTCTCAGTGATGTATATGAGCAGAAAACACATGATACCCTAAATACTTGTTTATATGCTTGTTTCCTATCACAGATTGAACCAACAAGCATTGCTAAAGCTCTATCTGATTCATCCTGGGTGGAAGCAATGCAGGAAGAACTTCTGCAATTCAAACTTCAACAAGTTTGGATACTGGTGGATCTCCCTAATGGAAAGAAGGCTATTGGAACAAAATGGGTCTTCAAAAACAAGAAAGATGAAAGGGGAATTATGATAAGGAATAAAGCAAAGAAGGTATTGATTATGAAGAAGTGTTTGCACCTGTGGCAAGAATTGAGGCAATAAGATTGTTTTTGGCCTATGCTTCTTTTATGGGTTTTCTGGTATATCAAATGGATGTAAAGAGTGCTTTCTTATATGGAACCATTGAGGAAGAAGTCTATGTGACTCAACCACTAGGATTTAAAGATCCTGACCATCCAGACAAAGTTTACAAGGTGGTCAAAGCACTTTATGGGTTGCATCAAGCACCAAGAGCATGGTATGAAACTTTGGCTAACTATTTGTTAAGCAATGGGTTTAACAGGGGCAAGATAGATCAGACATTATTTATCAAGAAGCAAAAAGGAGATATTTTGCTTGTATAGGTCTATGTAGATGATATTATCTTTGGCTCAACAAACAAGGAGTTATGTACTGGTTTTGAGAAGCTAATGAAAGATAAGTTTCAGATGAGTTCTATGGGAGAACTAACTTTCTTTCTAGGATTACAAGTACAACAGAAGGAAGATGGAATATTCATAAGTCAGGACAAATATGTAGCTGAAATTTTGAAGAAATTCAACTACTCTGATGTGAAGTCTGCTTCAACTCCTGTTGATTTGGAAAAACCTTTGGTCAAGGATGGAGATGCTGATGATGTTGATGTACATCTCTATAGATCTATGATTAGGTCTTTGATGTATCACATGCATCAAGCCCAGATATCATGTTTGTAGGCATGTGCATTGCTACACATTTCAAGTTTAATCCAAGGAATCACTCTCTAGCAGTCAAGAGGATTTTTTAGAATATTTAAAAGGTTAACCAACTGTTTGGCCTTGGTATCTTAGGATTTCTCCATTTGAATGGTTGCTTATACTGATAGTTGATCTATGTTGGAGCAACTCTTGATAGGGAAGTCTACAAATAGAGGTTGTCACTTTTTGGGAAACAGGTTGATATCATGGCAGTGTAAGAAGCAAATTGTGGTTGCCACTTCTACAACTGAAGTTGAATATGTGGCTGCTGCTAGCTACTGTGGACAAGTACTCTGGATTCAAAACTAATTGCTGGATTATGGGTACAATTTCATGAACACTGTCATTATCTTGTCAATAAACAGTTACTATCTGCAATTATTAAAAATCTTGTTCACATTTCTAAAACAACATATGAGATTTGGCATCATTTTATAGAGATATGCAAAACATAAAAGTTAATACAAGTGGTTAAAAATCATGCTGATTTAAATGTTGCAGATCTTCTTACAAAAGGTTTTGATGCAGGCAAATTTCAATACTTGGTCTCAAGTATTAGAATGCTGAATCCTTAACTATATATATATATATCTCTTTATGTTTTTGTAAAAGTTTTGTAAAGGATTAATACTGTTAGTTTTCTCAATTAATACTGCTAAGTATAATTAAAACTGTTAGTTATACTTAAGACTGTTTTGTTAAATCAGTTAGTTATAGTTAATGCTGCTAAGAAGAAAATGTTTTAGAGTTTGTATATTTGGCTGTGAACTAACATTTGCAGGTAAAGCATGTTGAATACAAGATGTTGAATGCTTTACCTTTTTGAAGAATGATAATGATCTTGGTTCACAAAGTTTAACTTTTATTCATGGGTTATGCATAAATATGGATCCTCATGAATTTCCACATGTCTATCTAGTCTTTTCTAGTGTGCTTGTGATGAATAAAGGCATGTTGTTGCATAATTATTGAAGATAGAGTTAATAATGTTCGACTTCATATAATAATGCTAGGCAGAAAATTACTACTGCCAAGCAAATGTTAATGCTGTTAAGATGACATGGGCACCAAAGTTGCAACTGTTTTCTAATTCTTATCACTTGAGGCATCGTTTGAGGGGGGGTTCTTTATTTCTACAACCAACAAGCATGGATGAAAGGATGTGTTATATCATAAGTATGTTCAAAAGGGATTAAAACATATCTAGGCATATCACAAGAGGTCTGGACACCAAGATACCTCAGTCTAGTGGTCCCCCTAACAAAGGTTGGTGATGAGGTTGTCCATAAAGAGTTGGGTGACAGAATGGAAAGGGCTGCCACTACCACTTCTAGCTTAGAAGCAGAGCAGGACAGTGGTAACATCAAATAAGACCCAATCCATGACAACACTTAATGAATCAACTTCTTAGGGAATTGATTCAGGTAGTGGTCCCAGGTGCCAAGATACCATATTAAGGGATGTGAATGCTCAAATTAGGTTTGAGATTACATCTATACAGTCCATTGATCCACCTCTCTCAAGAGGTTACATACTTGGAAGTGGGGAGGACAGTATGAAACTCATTGGAATTGACGATATTTTGTACACAACTGTCATATAAAAATAGAAAGAGTGTCTTGGTAAGACAAAAGAAATGAGAGATTTTGTGAGCTTAAAAATAGAAAGAGAGATGTGTGCATAAAAACAAAAATGAGTGATTATGTGAGCAAAAAGAATTGAGATATGTTGTGAGCATAAAAACAAAAATGAGTGATTATGTGAGCAAAAAGAATTGAGATATGTTGTGAGCATAAAAACAAAAAGAGAGTGTGTGTGAATCAAATTTGATGATGAAAGTTGCTTATTGGAATGAAAATTGAATGATTACTAGTGTTTCTACTGTTGAGGGTGATTCTATAAATACTTCGATTAAGGGTTTCATTTACTTCTTTATTCGATTTCACTTGTACTAGCCCATATTTTGTTTCTGTTTTTATGAGTATGTTAATGCTGCCAGTTCAAGTTTCTTTTGTTGAGGGTGATTCTATAAACTTACTTCGGATTATGGTTTCAATTTTCTTCTTTATTCGATTTCACTTATTCAAAAACTTCTAACCATAAACCCTATTTAATTTTTCATCTTTGGATTCAATCAAATTCATCATTATTTCAAGCCTTTTGTTTGCTAATGAACAATTTTGTGTCGCGTTCTTGAAAGAAACGAAGATGTGATGGGTTTGCAGAGATAAATGATTTCCTGAAAGCTAAGTTCTGTTTATATGCTTCAACAGTCCAATACTTGTCATTACTTATCTTGTATTGAACAATTTGGGAAAATGCCAGGTACAGTAAGGTGATGATGCGCGACGGTTTTACAGCCCTAGTTGATAAGAAGAGGGATATTGTCTACAGGAGTCACGCATGAGAGAGATCTCCACTTGGATGATGCAGAGGTCATGATTGTACTTCCATACTGCTAACACGGACTGTTTGGAAGAAATTGGCACGTTATGGGTTGGTAAAAGCTACATAATGCTTACTTTTTTTAATGCCTTTTGTTTTTCTCTCCATGTAGTGAAGTATTTCATTAAGTCTATTACTCAATGCTTAAGTGCTAAATCTTAATGCATAGAATGAGTTTTTAGATTGGTCTATGGCTTATTTGATCTATGCTTGGCAAACTAATATGAAGTTCAATCTGTCTATGTATATCTTGGATTTGCAAATGGTGATTCACTTAGATGGAGGAGTCAAATTCTTGCTGTATCCACGTTTTCTCTAAGTTTTCATTAATCAACAACTGGGTAATATGTCAGCACACAAGAAGATTTTTGTTAATCCCTTTCACACAAAGAAAGTTTTTGCTAATATGAAGAGAGCTGGAAAGGATTTCTCTAGGAGAATAACACCTTTATTTGATACCATGATGGTTTTACAACCTGTTGAGAAATGGTGTGAGGATGTCAGGAATATCCAAACTAATTCTACTCAAAATATCACTTTATTGATCAACCATACCTCATCTTCCCAACCTAAGGTTGAAACAAACCATATATGAAGGCTCAAAGACAGGAGGCAGAGGTTTCTCAAGTTGAGGCAGAGCATGTACCAACACCTTCCAATGATCCATAACCTAGTGGTGAGGATAGCTTGCAATTAACTGTTGATGGTTTTATGTACCAAATTGCAAACACAGGTTCTTGATTTACAAAAAGCAATGGATGCTCAAGCTAAGGAGATTGCTGCTTTGAAGAAGAGGATCTAGAGGTTAGAAAGGAGGAAAATGTCAAGACCTACAGGTTTGAAAAGACTTAGGAAAGTTGGTATGTCTGAAGAGTGAGTCCTCCTAAGTCAGTGACGAGTTTGGGGTGGCTCTCTGAAGATGCATCCAATATACAGAGGGAGGAGTATTGAAGATATTGATGATGATGTTGATGTTTCTTTGGTTGATGAAACTCAAGAGAGATAGGATGATGATTTAATGTTTGATACTGAAGTTTTGGAGGATGATGAGATGCATGTGGAAGCTAAAGATGAACAGAGTACTAAGCCTGATGATAGTACTGCTGGTGAAGCAGTTACTACTGCTAGTGTTGATGATAGTGTTGTTCCTACAACCATTGAGGAAATCACTTTGGCTCAGACACTTATACAGATTAAAGCAGCTAAGCCTAAAGTTGTTACTACTGCTGCTACAACAACAACAACTTCAAGACCCAAGGATAAAGGGGGATGTTTTTTTGTACAGGAGCAAGTAAGTTAGATTTTCCACAAGAGACACAACCTTCAAGTTCTAAAGATAAAGGAAAAGGTATTATGATTGAGCCTGAAGTTCCTTTGAAGAGAAAAGATCAAATTGCTCTTGATGAACAAATTGCAAGAGATATTCAAGCTAAGTTGGATGCTGAATTATTAGAAGAGCAAAAGCTAGCAAGGGAACAAGAAGAAGAAGCCAACATAGCATTGATTGAGTCATGGGAAAATACACAAGCTATGATGGAGGCTGATAGATTGCTGGCTGAGAGACTCCAATCAAAGGAAAGAGAGGAATTGACAGATGAGGAAAAAGCAAAACTATTTATGGAACTTATGGAGAAAAGAAGAAAGTATTTTGCTACACTTAGAGCACAAGAATAGAGAAACAAGCCTCCTACCAAGGCACAAAAGAGAACTCAAATGTCTACTTATCTTAAGCACATAGGTGGATATACATACAAACAACTAAAAGGAAAGAGTTTTGATGAAATTCAAAAGTTGTTTGATAAGGAAATGAAAAGAGTAAATACCTTTGTAGCTATGGGTTCTGAGGTTCAGGAAAGCAAAGAAAAGAAGGAAGAAGGGTTGAGAGGGAAAACAAGCTAAGGGATCAGGGAAAGAAGATGATTGGAAGGAAATAGCAGGAAAGAAAACAGAGAGAATCTAAAGAAAACAAAGAGTATTTACTTAGAGGACCACACAACTTAAGGAGGGGGGGGGGGGGGGGACGGATGGGCGGAGGTGGGGGGAGGGGGGGGGGGGGGGGGGGGGGGGGGGGGGGAGGAGGGGGGGGGGGAAGAGGAAGGGGGGGGGGGAAGGAGGGGGGGGGGGTGGGGGGTGGGGGTGCCCCCACCAACCTAAATGGGGGGGGGGGGGGGGCGGGGGTGGGGGGGGGGGTGGGAGGGGGGGTGGTGAAAGGGGGGGGGGGGGGGGGGGGGGGGGGGGGGAAGGGGGGGGGGGGGGGGGGGGGGGGGGGGGAGGGGGAAGGGGGGGGAGGCGGGGTGGGGAGGGGGTGGGAGGGGGGGAGGGGGGGGGGGGGGGGGGGGGGGAATTGGGGGGGGGGTGGGGGGGGGGGGGGGAGGGGGGTGGGAGGGGGGGGGGGGGGGGGGGGGGGCAGGGGAGGGGGGGGGGGGGAGGGTGGGGAAGGTGCGGGGGGCGGAAGCCGGGGGGGGGGGAGGGAGGGGGGTGGGGGGGGGAGGGAGGCGCGGGAGGGGGGGAGGGAGGGGGGGGGGGGGAAAAAGAGTCAAAGGAAGTTGAATGAAGCTTGAGCTAGAAGAAGTTTTGGTGATTAAAAAGGATGAAGATATAGCAATTGATGCTATACCACTTGCTACCAAACTACCAGTGATTATTGATTATAAGCTTCATAAAGAGGGTATGTTGGTACATTATCAGTTGATAAGAGCAGATGGAAGTTCCAAGAGATATTCTTCAATGATAAGGATGCTACAAGGAATAGACAGAGAAGATTTGGAAGCTCTTTGGAGGATAGTGAAGGCAAAGTATGGTGATACAAGGCCTGACAATGAGTTTGAAAGAGTGTTGTGGGGAGATTTAAAAGTTATGTTTGAACCAGACAAAAGGAGTGATGTATGGAGAATTTTACAAGGATACAGGGTGACTATTTGGAAGTTGATTGATTCATCTGGAGTTCACTTTGTAAGGTTTGATAATCTTCACATTTTTATGTTGGTTGAAAAGAGATACCCCCTCACACCAATTACCATCACCAATATGCTCAACAAGAAACTTCAAACTGATCATCAAAATGAGATGTGCTATCAACTGCTAAAGCTTATGGTGAAACAACAAAAAGGTCTATGAAAGGTTTGAATGCATCTTCCTAAAGTATGATGAAGACTTTTAAAGAAGAAACTTGAAGATTTAGAAGATGAACATCAAGTTTAGGGGAGGATTGTTGGGACTTAAAAGACTTCATGGATTCTTAGAAGTTACTGCTGCTCAGGTACATAATGGAAATTATGCTAAGTGGTTAGTACTGGTAGTATAATGTTACCACTGCTAGTTACTACTGTTAGTATAATTTAGTACTGATAGCATAAAGTTACTGCTGTTAGTTGAAGTTAAGACTGCTCAGTGTTGAAGACTAAAATATAAGCTAAGTAGTTAGTGCTGCTAGTAGTAAAAGTTAAGACTGCTAGTACAAGTTACTACTGTTAGTATATATTAGTACTGATAGTACTAATGTTACTACTGCTTATGTTTATTAGTGCTACTGGTGGAAAGATTACAATTGTTTGAAGACTTTCTACTATCAAGAGGATAAAGACGAATTAAAGAGATAAAGATTGTTTGGAGAACAAGAATGCGTGTGAAGATAAGTGTTGAGATATTTATGTACAAGATATACATAATGTATTTATTTAGAAGATTACGTTTATGTTTAGAAAAGATTGAGATATCTTAGGAATATATTGTAAGCCGACTAGGACTCCTTAGTCTATAAAAGGAGGCCCTGGGGCATTAGTTGAGAGATCACAAAACACGTAGTCGTATCATTATCAGTTTTCATAGTTATCAAAGTCGATTGAGAAAAACTTCAAGGTTGTAAACCCCAGTACTAAGTTAAGAGTACTCGTATTATTAATCTAATAATATTGGAGCTTTTAGTTATATCTTTATTGTTCAAGATTACTGTTTCATTGATTTTACTTCTAGAGTATTAAGGTGTAGATTCCGCATACACTTTAATATACATACAAAGTTTCTACAACAAGTTATTTTGGATTTATCCAAGGTAATTTAACCTTAGACAACCTAAGGAATCGATCTAGGTTTGGGATCAACACCGACGGCGTCGCGTCTCCAACAATGTGAAGATTCAAAAAATTTCAAGTATTTTTGAAAAATGAAATGTGCAATATTTAAAATTTGTAATTTTGTTGTAAACCTGCAGAAACCTATGATTGTATCATCAATTTCATCCTATCTTTACTGTTTTCGTAGAGTCAAAACCCTAAACTCTGGTTGTGTATATCATATCCTGCTGATTTTACGCTTGGTATAGTTGTCACTGTCTTTGATTTATAGGTTATATTTGACAAGAAGAAGCTTGGAAGTTCTTAGGAAGTTTCATTGGACGACTCTTGGAGGATGATCTAACCAGTTATCGCATGTTTCTTCTCTATTATTGAGCAAACCAGGGGAGTACTAGTTTCTTTTACTTGTTTTCTTTTCCCTTTATTTGTTTTTATGGGTACTTCTATGAAATATTGGAGACAATGTTAAACTTAAGTGTAGGGGGGAAATAAGCCTTAGAAACTATTCCTTCATTTGCCAATATGCTTGTTCTTTAAATGATGGGTAATATATCAAACATAGCGTAAAGGTAATTTTGACCAAATTATTTTTTTTATGACGCATACCGACGAAAACGTGTATTAATAGCGTCTCATGGATAGGATGTATATGAATAGCACAAAAACCATCAAATTTCCAAGCCAAAAATGTGAGGTTTCGGCTTTTGATCTATAAGAATTCCGGTATCCATTTTGAATACCACGATAGTTTATACCTTTAGTTTTCTCGAGTTAAGGTTCGAATGCAGTCATATGTGTAGATTCCCTCTTTTAGTTTACAGATGGTACATATGGTCTTTGTTGCCCTTTCTGGAGCATTGGGTATCTGTATTAAAGTCATGATGAGTATACCTGTTAGTATATTTAATTATAGACTTGTTTTTGTGATTGCTTCAGGACCGATAGTGAAGAACTAGGATTTGCTAGATAAGAGGCACTAGGATTAACCTATGTTTTAAACCTGTAATTGTTATGAGGTCACCTCAATCATATAACTATCCCACACCCTTGCTATGCACTCATTTTTAGTGCATGATACCCTAGTACACCCCTCCGAGCCTATCCTTTTTCACAGTTCTCGTAATTTTTTGGTTCACCCGGACTATTAATGAAGAGCATTGTCACCCTTAGACCAATTGTTACACCCAAATTGCCTTAGCCTACCTGGTATGTACTCACTTTTAGTACATTATTATTTTAAGCCAAGTTAATTATTGTGTAGACGGTTGCTAAGTCCTTATCCTTGTAAATAAAATTTTGGGACGATTAAGATTTATGGTAGTATTCATCTTATGAAGAATTAGGGAAGAAGTAATTTATTACCCCCAATAGAGCTCAATAAGCTCCATGTTATGTTGATCCACCTTAAATCGGGTCATTAGTTAGATTTTAAATATCGAGTATGTAAAAGTTCAAGCGTAGGAGTGTATCTATAAACCCCCATGATGTATTATATATTTAAGTAATGGCAGGGCAAAAGTGTAAGAAAAAAATGAATATAAAAAAATATACGAGCTGCCATTTGCTTATGTTTATGTTTATCATAGAGTTAAGAAAAGAAAAAGAAAGAGGCTGATGTAGAGTTGTGTAGAGTTTATATATCTTTGTCCAAGTCTTGGCTTAACAACCAAATCAGTGTGTATTCATATAAATAATTAGCTAACCCTTTCACTCCAAATTCACCCAAAAGCCACCGAAATGTATCCCATCCATTTCCGTTTCCATTAATGTTATCTTACATCTACACCCCACAACCCTTTAAAAAGACCTCTTTGACAGTAATGACTAGTACTTGCACCCAACGGTGGAGGTTTGATCTTTTACCAAGCCTATGGTAATGTATATGCTATGACAGGTAATGAGTATTGGTTTTCCATTTCCCATAGTTGTTATAATTTATTATACACCCGAGAGAAAGAGAGAATCCTAAACACTTATGTGAGGTGCTAATATATGCTTTTCGTGCTTTTAATTATGAGGTCTAGAAGGTTGTGTTATAAACTGCTTTTAAAGAGTAAGTTAAATGACCCCAATATTGCTATTGCCTAGGTAAAAAAGCCCATTTGCTTGAGGACAATCAAATCTCAAGTGTAGGGGTATTTGATGAGGTGTCATTTTATATACTTTTTTGAGGCCATTTAACCCCCTAAATCATGTAAATATGCCCAGATTATGTACTTAATCGTTTGTTTTTAGGTTTTTAGCACTTGGATGGCATTTGGAGGAAATAGACGTGACTTGGGCTCATTTAGAGAAGAAACAGACAAGATTATGACTCTACACCAAGAATCATAAAGAATTGTGCATACAGAGCGTGGAGACGGCGTCGCCATCATAAAGCGACGGCGTCAAGACGTGACCGACTTAAAGAGGACCTAAAATCATCCATGTGGTAACGGGGTCAAGACTTCAAAGTTGACGCCGTCGCACCATTTTTACTATATATATAAAAACCGATTTTAGGGTTTTAAGTGTGTAACTTTGTATAACTTTTAGGAGACGAACCCTAGTCATTCTAGTAGTTTTTAGGTCATTTTTAGGGCCTTAAAACCCTATTGTAACCACCTTCAATCTATGTTTTAATCAAGTAATATTATTTATCATTAATCATTCAATATGTCTATGTGTTGT
>BQNB010042916.1:2245-12967 GCA_026074375.1 Tanacetum coccineum | reverse complement strand
TTCAGTCAATGTAGCAAGTAAAATTAAATAGAAGAGAGTAACCACTGATCTGGTGGTATTATCTTTACGGGGATTCTGTTATCCTTTAAACTTGTGACATTTTTACAGACAAGTAGTAGCATTGCATTATCTTTTTCCTTGTTTTTATAATGTTAATGAAGATTTCAGGCTGAACTTTCTCCCCAGCTCTCAGTTTTCTATACGAGCTTTAAGATCTAACAGTTCTATCAAGATGATAAAGCAAACCTTTGTTCTTGCACATATATTACTAGATTTGCGATCGATATGTATGTCAGTAAACCGTTTTCACTTATCTTTTTTATTATTTTTATTTTTTACAACTAGGATACCAGTCAGTGTTATAATATGATATTGTAGTCGTCATATAGGATATTTTTCTGTTTGAGAACATGTGTGTACTACAGTACATCAAGAACCAATTTGTAGCTTTGAAATGCATATCATGAATCAATTCTGTCTAGCCTTTGACGTTTATGTTGTTTCTTGCAGTGCATTTTGGGCTCAACACAGCGGTAAAACTTGTCATCAAGTCTTCTTGCCAAGATTGGAGATCATGCTTGTTTGTTTCTTATCTCTTTAATTTATACTCTGTCTGTACCACTCCTAGTATTCCGGGCTTCTTTTTTTGTGAAAATTGCAGGATTTACAAGTCAGGTAATATGGTGAAAGGTACTTGTTCATATATCATTCGTTTCGTCTTCAAAAGTGTCTTCTTTCAAATTCACATTCCAGATTATGACATTTCAATTTCTTTTAATTTATAGAAGTGTCTTTTTTGCATTAGAGATTAATGGAAATTTACATTTCTCTTAGAAATATGCGTACATGGATATTTATAAATCCCTTTTTGCTTTATGTTTGGATGCTATTTTATATAGCATAATTTCTTTAATGCCAGGCGAGTCTAATTTTTATCATTCATATGGAACATCTAAGTTCACATTTTTGTAATAAAGTTGACCTAAAAAGTCAAACAAAAGTGTAGAAAGTACAAACTGTAATTTAGGCACTTCTTTCGGTCTTGTTCTTGAAAATGTATTGTTACAGCTTACAATGTGAGATATATTTAACGTTCTTACACTATCTTAATGCGAGAGTTCTATTCAACGTCCTTTTAATCTGGTTTATCCTACACTTTTTAGCCATCTCATGTTTGGTGTTTGATAGAGTACTTGGATATTACAGAACTGAACAACGAAGTTTTTGATATATCAATGAATGTAAAGAATGAAACACATGGGAATATCTTGACAAAAACCGAGAATAATGGGTAGATCACGTATATTATGGTCTAAATAATAAACAAATGGTATGCTTTAAAGGGAACGTGGTGCTAATAGTATCTTCAAATATATACAAAATCAAGTATGAGTAAATATAGAAACTATGATAGGTAAAAATAGTATCCATTAAAATCAAATCTTAGATTCTTATATAGAATCACTAATTAATCTTAATTAAGCATAATACAACTCATCACATTATATACATATACTATAAATGGAATAAAACGCTGCCGTTTTGGTAGCTTGCTACAGTGCTACAGTAACCGGGCCGGCCCATTTTACTTTTTTTTTTTTTTGGTTTTTCTTTTTCTTTAACTAGGCAAATTTAAAAAAAAAATTTGCTCGGCACAAAATAAGAAACAAAATTACAAAAGTACTTAGTTATTCAGATCAAAAAATATCCGCGGCACGAGACCAAACACATAAGCTGATGTAAAAAAAATAAACTATTGCACAAAATAATTAAAAAAAATTGCTCGGCACAAAATAAGAATTTTTTTTACAAAAGTATTGATTTATTCAGATCAAAAAATACCCACGACATGACGCCCAACACATAAGCCCATATAAATTTTTTTATTACAGTAGCTACAGTAACCGGCCCATTGGGCTCCCACCTTGGGCCGGCCCATTTGACACCTTTTTTTTCTTTTTCTCTAACTAAGCAAATTTTAAAAAAAAAATTGCTCGGCACAAAATAAGAAACAAAATTACAAAAGTACTTAGTTATTCAGATCAAAAAATATCTGCGGCACGAGACCAAACACATAAGCTGATCACACTTATAAAACTTTAAAATCTTACCATACAAATTTACCAAAAAAAAAACACCTACATCTATGATAAAAGAAACATCGCCCCGCAGCAACGCGCGGGCAACTATGCTTGTTGTGACTATCAAACATCGCATTAAGAGTTCCAAGTCACAATTTCAAAATGCTCACACTGTCCAGATGGAGTCGAATTTTTAAGCCTGGAACTCAACTCAAACTTAACGCTCGATCTCAACCGGGTAACACTTCCAAGATCCAACGTGACTCATTGTAGTAATTGACACTACCAGCTAAGCTCGACTCGGCTATATGTTATGACAATTATGTAGTTATACATTTACGCAAAATTTAATAAATCAAAATCACGCAAACTTGATCACGTGAGCTTTACAAGCTGAATACTTTATACTTAAGCTCGGCTCAAATAGTTTATCGAAAAATGGAGCTGGAGTCAAATCAAGTCGAAGTCTATTATCTTTCAAGTTAACTTGGCTCATAAACCTACGGGTGTAAATGACACGATACAAATCGCGAGCCTTGCGACATCTACTCGCAAAGTACTCGACTTGTTTTTAGTCAAATGCGCGCTAGCGCGCTACAACTGGCACTTTTTTCTCTGATAGGCTCGCTTCTTCAAGCTCCGACCCTTATTGGGGAAAAAAAAAGCGCTAACGCGCCTTTGCTTTTTTTTATTATATAATACCTTCTTTCTACTTATTTCAAATTCAAGCAAGCAACCTTTCGCCTTTCTTATTTTGAGGAGGATATAAAAAGAAGCAACCTTACAAAGCAAACGTAGGCTTGGGCTCGAAAGGCAAGAACAATGGCTTTCGCGCTTGTTGGAGCAATTAAGCATCTTAACTATTCCATCCATTTTCTGATTTTCTTGCTGCCAGTGGGTGAGAAAGGTTTTTTTGATGGGCGAACAATAAATGATCGAAAATCCCCGCTAACGTTTGTAAACCCCCCCCACCCCAGCAAACGATATAAATATAATATATATATTTTTATAAAAATAAATATAGACAAGCGTTCAGTTAAAAGAAAGGCTAATTTTTGTGATAAGAAAGAAAGGGATCTTAAGCCCACCATTGGCCCTCCTTTTAAGATCTAATGATTATATTAGATAGAATTTGTATTAAAAATTGCACTAAAATTACACTTAAAAAAAGTGGAAGGGATTTTATGTAATTTCACTTCCAAAAATCATAGGGGTCTGCTTGCAAATCCATCATTTGTTACGTTAAAAAAAACAACCAGATTTTTCTCTCTATCTTCATTTTCACACACAATCGTACCAAAAAAACACACACATAAACACGCACTAACACCACAACCATCTTCGGTTATCTGCTATCATATCCGTCGTCATTTACCACAACACAACCATCTCCGGTTATCAACCATCGTTGACTGCGGCGATGACTGTTCAATTGCTTTTTTGGGATTCAATATTTTAATGAAGAATTCATCTATTAATCGCTTGAAACGTTGTTTCAATATTGATTTGAATGCTAATAGTGGTAATTATTTTCAATTAATTACTTTTTTCTGGTTTTAGGGTTTGTAATTCTGATTTTTTATTTATTATATTGTTCTATAAATGTTAGATATTTTCACAGGTGAAGACGCTCTATGTTATTGATTGTTTTAAATATGTTGCCTTGTTTTGATTTTAGTTGAAATTTAGTGTCCTGTTTTGATCTTGATTGATGCTTTTGTCGTAGTCGTGTTCAATTTAAGTTTTGTAGGATTATCTTCACGGGTGAAGATTTTATAGAATATCATTTTATTTTATTTTAAGAATATCTTCACGAGTGAAATTTTTTATCGAGGATTGATACTTTTGTCGTAGTCGCGTTCTATTTAAGTTTTGTAGGATTATCTTCACCAGTGAAGATTTTATAGAATATCATTTTATTTTTTTAAGAATATCTTCACGGGTGAATTTTTTTATCGGGGATTGATGCTTTTGTCGTAGTCGTGTTCTATTAATGTTCTTTAGGATTATCTTCACGGGTGAAGATTTTATAGAATATCATTTTAATTTTTTTAAGAATATCTCGGGTGAAGATTTTATAGAATATCATTTTAATTTTTTTAAGAATATCTTCACGAGTGAAAATTATATTGATGATCGATGCTTTTGTATTAGTCGCGTTCTATGAATGTAATTGACCAAATCCCCTCCTGTGCTCGTGTAGTCATCTTGCAGAGGTGTGTAATCTTACTATTAGAGGATTAATATGCCTTAATCTGTTGAAGTTGTATAGTGTGTAATGTTTTCACAATAACAGACTAGAACACCGGAAATACATAACCATCTCTTTCAATGTAAGGTTTTCAGTTTGGTGGAACTAGTGAAATACAGCCGAGATTTTTTTGTGTTTGTATGTGAAATTAGTAGCATGGATGAAGTTGGAGTAGTAGTTGTTGCTTAAAGTGTGTTAAAATGTATCCACCGTATTTCTTTTTGAAACAATGTTCTGTTTATTATCAGTTCGGGTGTGACATTGATTGATTTGAGTAATGGTGTGTAACATTGATTGATTTTTTAAACTAGAAATGGCTTCCAAAGTGTGTTATAGTTAAAGACAAATTTTGATTAATAAGTATCATATAATCAGTATTAAATGTGCATCCAAACATCCCCATAGTCTGCAATGAGTATATGTTGCTTGTGTGACTGTGCAATGCTGCAAAGAGCAGAGTAGCAGACACCACAACCTTTATTCATTGAGTAACAATACCTCCCTGCCTACTGGGATATAAACCCCTCATAACCATTCAAAAATAAAAAATAACGCATAAAACCATACCGTTTGAAACCTGTTGTAAAGTCACTACTATATCAGAAGTGAATGAATTAATTTGTTCAATTTCATTAAGTCAAATATGTTTAATGAAACAGGTTGTTTCTGAGAAGGATCAAGAGTAATGTTCGTCTGTTCCAGAACGAGATTATCGCTACATACCTATCAAAAAGTTTGCTGAAACATTTCGCTCATATCGAGTAGGAAATAACTTAGTTGAGGAACTAAGTGTAGTTGTGTTTCTAACAATGGTATAAGTGAACAAGTGAGATTGAATCTTTCGATTGAGATCATTTTTCAACTTTAAATATTTTAATTACCCTCACTTGTTGAAGCGATATGTTAGTGTTAGTGTTGTTCTTAGTGTAAGTTCTAGTTAATTTAAGATGAAAATACAATCATATAGTATGTCTTAATTTTTCTTTTTCTTACCCTGGTAGATTTGGTCATGAGATAATTCAACGATGAAAAGTACTAGCGCATACAAACTCTTAGGTGAAGCAATATGACACTCAAGTATTTCTGACTAAGGATAATTACGAGTTTACAAATCCAGCTACAGTTATCGATCTATGCACCATTTGTAAAACATAAAAAGAAATATTGTAAAAAAATTGGTGAGTTAACAACATTCTGTTGTTGCAATCTGAGAATAGATTTTGCTGAATCAACTAGGTCTTCGTTGCAATAAGTTTAGTAGAATCAAAATTAAGCAACAAATCCCTCAAATGCAAAAAAGCATGGTGCTCCTTTTGCATTTCTACTAAATTACAACTCTCTTGTATGGACGACCTTGATAAATGTAGAATAGTAAGCACATTTCACCAGATTGTCTCATCAGTTATCTCTAGGTGTTTATCATCTCTTATTGCAGACCGGTTTGGTATTTTGTTCAACTGCTATTTTTTATATACTTAACCTTTTGGATTCTGCTATATCCTTTGAAGTTCTATCCGGGACTGAAAATGGGGTGGAGTACTTGCTTTTATTGAGGCTACGGTAATAGCGTTTCGTTTTCCTTTAACAAATTTATCTAGATAATTTATTTACCAAGTATCATTTTGTCTATATTGTATCCTGGATATGGTACATATGTGAAAGACTTCTATATGACAGTGAATGCAAAAGCATCTAATGAGAAAGTGGTAAGCTGTTCTTGTCTTGTTGCTCTTGTACCATAAATAATCCTTCAGAATGTGGACTATGTATTAGTACCTGTATATAAAAACTTGATATATGAGATGCATGTTAGTTTTATCATGCATTCTTACTTAGACAAGTTTTATCCAAAATTCTAATTCAGTAATCGGTGATAGTTTGCTAATAAACTGCATCACAGTAAATATTATCTTTTGTTTATTGACTTTATTCACTACACAATCGATTAGTTTTTGATCTTTACTTTCTAAGTTTCCCATTTCTCTATTTAACTCCCCTGTAGTATTTGTTTGTTGCTCGAAGAGACATCGTCATGCATCGTAATTCCCCAGCTAGTCAAGTGTGTTTTTGAACTCCTTCATTCTTTTCAAAGAGCATGCATACATTAAAAGTGGTCTGACCCCTAATTGTTTCTTTTCAATTTCTAGCATATTGATGAACGGAAAACCAGTCGAGAAAAGGACTTATGAGGGTTGCTGCCAGAAGTGGCAAATTGGGTGGGTTGGAGAATGGGTCAAACTAAGTAATTTTGGTACGGGTCGAAATAGGCAGGCTGGATTGGTGCGACCCGAAATAAAATCCTCCCATTTTTGTTTGTTATGTACTCAGTTTTTTTTAAACTGTGCCAAAAATATTTGCAAAAATAATAATACTGGATTAATAATCTAATTCTTTTGAATCAAATGAAATAGCTCCGTGCATTAATTTTTCTTTATGGATGACACACACCCATTTCCTTGTAAGATTTTTTTAATCTTATCTCTTTGATCCTTTAGAGATGCATTTTAACAAGAATCGACCCATCTAAACGTAAATGGGTCAAATCGCCACGTCTAGTAGCTACATATGCATGCAGGGCCTTGTGGCCCAATATGGTTTTGTAAATACTTTAATGTGTTACTATTTCTTATATATTCGTATCAGGACCTTGGGCCACAGCTTCCAACACATGTAACAAATATTGTTAAGTCTGGAACTAATTTGCTTCAGGCGGTGGGCAATTTCGATGGTATCTATTGAATACATACACTCTGTTTCGAGTATGGCTTACATGCTTTAGTCCTCTATGTTAAACTTTCCACTAAACTCTGTTAGGAAAATACATTATACTTGTTGCCTTCATGAGTGTGGGCTCGAATCTACGATGTCCTGAACTTCCAGATTACGTGGTACCAGCTGCCGCCGCATCCGATTCAGGTATACACATTTAATGTATAGACAGAAGCAATTTGAAGCAAATGCATGTTTGATATTCTTATCTGTATTTCTTTGTTTGTTTTCTTATAACCGATAATGATATAATCGAAGGGCCATCTAGAATATCACTAAATTGTCCCATAAGGTATACTCCACACTATACATGCTGTTGAAGCTGTTAATTGCTAGTTCAGCCCATAAGTTCATCTTTTCAATAGAACTAGCAAATTCTAGTATCTTAAATTATTTTTATCTTCGGATCTGATTACTTGTTATTTTTTATGCAGCTTAAACGGCCAACTACACACCTATCAAAGACCCTTTGTGCAAACATGCTTCCAGTGGAGTTCCATACATGTAATGAATAGGTTATTTAAGAATGTCATAATATGGGTATATATGTAAATTAATAAAGGCTTGAGCTTGATTAAAAGTATTATAACTCATACCCTTTTGCTCCATATGCGGTGATTTGATTTTGACACCAATGATATAAATTGAAGATCATCGTGGCGTTGTCCTCTTTGTGGTCAATATGTAATCCTTCACTGACATCTGAATTGACCAGGGCATGGTTAAGGTAATAAACTAGAAGTAGGGTTTCAAATAGGTGGCTGGTGGGTTAGTAACGGGATCAAAGCATGTAGTACAATGTCGGCGTTTTTTTGTCGCCGGGTTGACTCTGCACACTTTTTACGGAGTATATAAAACTTTATGTAAATTATATGATTCGCAAAATTTTTAATGAAGCAATGATAAAAAAACTCTGCTATCAAGTGTTTAGTAGCATTTAAACAAACCAAAATCCACCTGTTTACAATGGGTCAAAATTGCCATCTTTAAGCTAGGACTCATCGGCGATGAAGTCATCGCATCCCATTCATTTAATTTTCATAAAAAAAAATAATAGCAAGTGTTTTTCTTCTTAGTTCTGAAGAAGTAGGCGAAAATGTTTCCCAGTGAAACTCTTTGGTGAAGGCTCGCGTTTCTTTTGATGAATGTGATGGTCATGCGAATAAGCCAAAATATAAACCACCTGTACCCCAAGAATCTCCAACCTCAATCGCTGATCCAAACATTATCATACTTACTGAAGGTGACAATGATATGGATAGCAATCCTAATCAAGTTGATAAAAACCCCACTCCTGCCTAGTTGCAAGCTCTGAGCATGAATAATGTCCATAGTAATATTGCACCTCCTTTGATGGCATCTGTAACGGGTATCGGCATGAATGCAACTTCGCAAGGTCAAAGTGAAAATCAAAGTCACAGATCTGCTTCCAACTATACAAAGATTCCAACACATGCAATTTTGACATCCAGGACTGCCATGATACTATTTCGCATGGCCAAAGTCAAAGTCAAGTTTCTGCTTCAACCACAATTCAGTCACCAACACATGCAGTTGGGATGACCAGCACCAGCATGAATGCTATGTCGCATGGCCAAAGTCGTAGTCAGTTTTCTGCTTCCAACACTTTGCAGTTACTGGCACATGCAATTGGGACATCCAGCACTATCATGAATGATATGTCGCATGGCCAAAGTCAAAGCAAGGTTTCTGCTTCCAGCAATATGCTGTTACCGAGACATAGAACTGGACATCTAATACTCTTCTTCTGATCTCTATTTTGCAGCGTCAAAGTCAAATGTCTGCTTCCAATATGCAGCTACCGACACAATTAGTTTTAAGTGCTGTCATGGATGCTGTTTCAGAGGGTCCAAGTCAAACTTATGTTTCTAATCACATGCAGTTTCAACAACATAACCTGAACTCTATGCGTAATGATCAAAGTGGGAGGTACCCGACACCTGCCACACATATATCAATAATTCCAACGGCCTCCACTGGAACAGTCATTGGTGTTAGGAAGCAACAATTTTATAATTATCACATAGATCAGCATCAAACAGTACGTATGATGTCAAGGTCCGCCGTCTCTGAACATGGGCTCACAGGTTAAAGTTGGCAAAGTTACTGAGTTGGGTACAAGTAATTCTTGTAATTGGTTACACATGTGCAAGCCAGGTGGGGTGGCATTTGTTAAATAAAAAGCAATATGTTGAGTCAAAATATGAGATCAAATATGATTAAAGATATTGTAGTATTACAGTTATATTTATATTGTAAATGTTTCTTAAAAAACTAGCCGGTACTCCACGCAATGCTGAGGCGGGACCCGGACTATAATTCAGCGGCGAGCAAATGTTATCCGGCTAAGCATTTTTCTAACGAAAAAATAAAGAATCTCTGCAGTAAGTATCAGTAAGATTTAAGGAGTGAAAGTGAGGGTATATTGAGAGACTATTTTTGCTGTAACAAAAAACATTTGTGTGTGGGAGATATGAAATGGTTTGTGTGGATTTTGTATTATGGATGCGGTTACACATTTTTAATAATCATTATTGATAGTAATGATTTTAAGCGGTTACAAGTTTTTAATAATTATTGGAGGACGTTACAATGATGGTTTAAGCGGTTACACGTTTTTAATGATATTGCTTATTCTTTTTTTAAGATTTGAAAATGATAAACTTGGACAAATTCAATAATTATTTTTGACAGTGAACAATCACTACATAATAAAAAGAAAAAAAAGAAAATTACTGTAGAACGTAAGTAGTAGTTAAGTAAATTGAACAATTCCAAACACCCCAATAATCACAAATCAAATATTAAAATTCTAACAATTCGACAAAAAAACCCTAAACGGGTTATCATCATCATCATCATCGATCATCAATTCAAAACTACAATCACCAAATCACTAACATAACATGATGAAAAAAAACTAACTAAAAATCTCAGCCACTTCATCAAAAGTTAATAGATTCAGGATCACGAATGCTTTGCAGATCAATCATTAATTCATAAGACTCTATCCCTAAAAAAATCCAAATCCATCAAACCTTAGCATTTGACATCAACGATGTAAGCCCTTACATTTTTTGAAATCATTCTTGCAACAATTAACCATGATGTCATCAAATATTTTAACAAAATCATCCAAATCAAACATCTTAAACCCTCTTCATTCATCTCTAAAACCTTCATTACTTTTTTTAAAAAAATGACGTCACCGGAATAAGAAGACATCCATTTCTTTGGTACCCATATTCCTCTTCTGCTTTGGTACCCGTATTCCTCCAAAGCCATGATCATTAGCTTGGCAGACGGCGGAGACAATGACGGCGGTAGCGGCTGACAGCACATGATGTTGGAAAAGGTGCGTCATAACTAAATGGTAGTGGCGACAAAATCTGATATGTGAGACGGCGGAATTTGGTGGTTTGAAGAAAGAAAGAGAAATGTGTTTGTGTTTTTAAGATTTACAATTTGGCTGAATTGATGACAATATGAATGTTAGCAGTTACAAGTTGACTGTTTTAAAAAACGTATATGGGCCATTACAACATTATCATTTAATTGGTTGTTACATGTTTTGGGGTGTTACAAGTTTTGGCTATTAAA
>BQNB010042915.1:0-42741 GCA_026074375.1 Tanacetum coccineum | reverse complement strand
AAGGACTATAAATCGCTTAGAAATTCAATACCTTTGACTTCATAAATTTAAACTTTAACCAATACTTTCACATTTTACATAAAGGTGCTAATACAATTTAGCGACCACTATATTTATTTATTACATTGGTACCATATGCTATAAGGCATACTATAATATCAGTTCAACTTTCATCCTCAATCTTATACACTTAACGTCCTAAACATAGATTTCTTTCTAAAGTCTCTACTAAAGGTCGCACTCAAATTCTTATTTCACCTATCTTATTTCCCATGACATCTAACTAATTTAGACTTCCATTTTCTACTTCCTTAATTCCTCTCATGCTATGTCGAGAACACATAAGCCCACTCGTCCATACTTCTTTATTTACATTTAGAAGCGTCCCAATCAATGCAAATAAGGAAGTATAAACTTATGGTTTGGTGATTCATAATTTCTTTATTTAAATGAAGAGGCGTCCTAATCTATTTAAATAATGAGATTATAAACCATCCTACTTATACACTTCTGACATAACAATCAAACATACTTAAGTCTTTATTACTTTCCATTAATCTCATAATAATAATTTATTTATTTTCAATATCATCTTTTGAAGTCTTGGATCTAAACTCTTTAACTTTTTCCTAAAGGAAACTTGGCTTTCTCCCTGTAGGGATTCACCCATTATCGATACCCTTGTGGTATCACCAACCCTGCGTTGGTCTTTACATTCATCATTTGGCTTTCTCCCTATAGGGATTTGCCCGTTATCGATACCCTTGCGGTATCATCAACCTTTACCGAGCATTGGACCCACGCCATGTTTAATTTATCATTCTTTACTCTTTTCATCATCTACATATCTTTCAAGTCATATACTCTTTCATTTCCATTTTTATTGCCTTACGTAATTCTAGCTCATACTTTATCATATTTCTTTATATTACACAAGATCTAATTGATACTTGTCATTCTCATGTATTACATATACATATACTGATTGTGCAAATATAGGCACGATCAGGCTTCGATAGGATCGAAGAGTTCTTGTGATGCTTGAAGGATTGCCAAGTCTTGGATAACCTGTATCAACACAAATAGAAACACTACGTTAAGTGAAGCGCAGGGGATGTCCCTGCGAATTAGCTTCGACGTGAGAGTAAGTATGTGCTTTTATAATGTAAAGTAAGTATGTAAGTATGTATGAGTGTGTGAAAGTCTTATTCATACCTAGAGACCTTTCCATATATTTATATTTGTAGAAATAGGATGGGATGAGGCCTAGCACAAAAGCCGATGATCGTGGGGGTGTCCCACGTTTTAAGGGGTGATTGCAAGAACTGTATACCACGTTCTCTACCTTGGCGGGAAAGCTTTGGTGAAGAGGGAGATCGTGGGTGTTTGACTTAAACAATTCTGACCTCTGCCTTAGTTTCGTCGAAGGCCTTACCACGAAGGGTTTTGGGGCTTCGCGTGGCGGATTCCCATACTGGTAACTGTCTCGAAGACAGTTTTACGCCACTCAAAACTATTCAAAGGTTTCAAAGTACAATTGGGAGAAGATCCCATTCAAGCTTGAAGGGGAGGCCTTCGATCTGGATGGGAGGGTACGTCATTAAGCCCCAGTCGAATGTAATGTATGCATCTATGGGTGCATTGCGTTTGACTCATCAAATGTACTCAAAATCGTAGGCCATGTGTAAGGCTCAAACAGGCGTGCTGCGTGCATTGAATACTACCCCCATTTGACGAGGAGTTAGTTTGGAAAAATCCCCCTTGAGGAATGTGCGCGTCTTTTTTCAAGGCTGAAATTCAAATTTCAAATACCTCCTTTAAATTATTGTTTGTATTTATACCCTTGCCTTCCGTTATCCTCGTGAACTCTGCTTATTAATCGCAAGGTAATTATTTCTTTCCCTGGTCTTTCATGGATTCCAAATTTGTCATTACTTCTCAAACTTGCACCTTGACTAAAGAACAACTAATTTAATTTGTTCGTGGCTATGACATCCCTCAGAATGTCAGGGTTGTTCTTCCAAAAGAATCTCAAACCATCTATGATGCTCCTTTAGGCTTTGTTGGTTTATATACCCATCACTTTTATCTTTCCAACCTTAGGCTCCCTATACCTTCATTCGTATGCCAGGTCTTGAATCATTTCAAAGTACACATTTTACGTTTCAACCCCTTTGGTATGATAAAATTGACGACTTTTACGGTAATGTGTAAAGCTTACAGTGGCGATCCCTCTATTGACCTTCTCCGATCATTCTTAAACCTTGGTCATGCTGAGGATTGGTTAACTCTTTCCAGCAGGGGAGGCGCTGATGTGCCTAAAGCTTTGACGAAACCCGTAACTCATCTTGAAAACTGGAAAGGTAGTTTCTTCTATATCGAAAACAAAGTGATCCAGTCGAGCTTCCCCGAGCTCCTTCTTGAAGACAACAAGTTTGACAAAAATTATTTTAAAGATAAAATTCATCTGCTTCCTAAAATAGATTCGATTTATGATCAAATATCCACCTACCTTTGTAACGTTTGAACTTTTTTGGATCCTATTCTATACCTTGCAGGCCTAAAGACTTCGTGGAAATATAGTCCTAAGAAGCCTGTGATCTACCATCGTGGATAGGGTAGTTCTTTTTGTTTTGTAATGTGTAACTTGTCATATCTTGCCTCCTAAACTGTTTTATTGTGCTCGACTATTTACAAAGATGGATTTTAGGAGTTTTATGATCCAAGGGGTTGATGGTGAGTTCAACTTTCTTCCTGAGGGGGATGTAGATGGAAATCAAAGCTTTACAAAGTCTGTGAATAATGAAGCTCTGGTGATCAACGTGGATCCTATATTTGTTGTGCATCCTTATGATGTTACCGAAAATATCGTAGACTCTCACAATATCTCTGCTGATAAGGGTGAATTATCTCTGATTGGTCCTGATGCACCCTCATATCTAGAAGAGGGTAAAAGGTTAACGGTTGCTGGGAAGAGGAAAGTTGTTTGTTGTTCCCATGGAGAGGGTCCCCCAGCGACAGGCTCGGAAAGTTCTGCTTCAAGCAAGTTAGGTTTCGGTGATGCTTCCAGTCCCTTGATGTTGATAGTGACCCATATTGTCACACCCCCAGACGGGGCCTGGGCAGAATACGTGTCTGGAGGCGTGACTACACTAAATATCTCAAGTGTAAAGCATAAAGAATAACCTTTAAGGGTACGTTTTAAAATAAACACCGTTGCATAAGATAAAATAATAATAAGTTTTACATCAACTCAAAAGGTTCAAATAGAAACATGTGTAAGCTTTAATAAAGTTTGAAATCGTCAACGGTATTTAAACATAATTTAAAACTGGTGACTCGTCCAAGCAAGAAACTGTTACCTAATCATGCAACAACTTCCAAGCTAAAGCACCTGAGAAAAACATGCTAAAACGGTCAACATAAAGCTTTTAGTGAATCTAGGGTTAATTTAAGGAACAGTGGACCACAAAGATTTACAGCATGCGATAGTTATAACAGTTACAACTGCACATAAAGAGTTATTGATCCATTTAGTTGACACTAAGCTCAGGACACCGATGCAAATTTGAGACATTGCTTTCATATAGCTTTTAGTTGCATTGCCCTAGAGGAAATTCGGACTAAGACTTCATATCCGAAAATCGACATCGACATATACCGTTTATCGGGGCGAACCGTAGGTTAGAGTATGACTTACCGGATTTGATAATTAGTCCCAATAGATCTATTTATTCACTCACGCTCACTTTAACGGTTCATGATAGTTTTGGGCAATAAGAGGTCTAGCGCTACTTAGGCCAACACGTTACCAGGAAATTTCATTATGAAGTACTTTGTGTCCGGATTTTTAAAAAAAACAAGCAATGTTTTTCTCACCCACAAAGTTATAATACATTTATTCAAAACGAGTAAAAGAAAAAAAAATGCTGGGGCTATGAAACTCACCTTAACCGGTTGGTGGATCAACAGAATCAATCAGAACTGAAGTCGTATCGCACCGGGTCCTAGAAGACAACCTAACATATAGTTGTCATTTAAAAATGATGTACAACGAATAACGCTTAACGCAAGAGCTGATAATCCGAGCATGAGTAGACACGGCGTATCCTTTTCAAAACTTACTTTTGAAAGTTATAAGTTGTTGGAAACAAGAAAAGTATCGGTCACTTCCAAGTTGTAATAGTCATAGCCCCGTAGTATGTTATATGATTAGTCTAGTAAAGTCTGTTTGGCCCAAGGCCTTATGGGAAAGGCCGTTACGGGCCCATGGCCGGCCATGTATGTAGTTTATATACCCTCTCTATGCCTTGGAGAGGGTGGTTGGTTGTTTCACTTCTCATTTTCACACACTTAATATTATTAACATCTTTCTAAAAACACGTTATACAAACACTTTGATATTTATATCAAACACTTTGATTGAATTTTCAATGGTTTTAAAGGATTGTGATGGAATACCCAAAAGAACGGCCAGGTTCTCTTAAATTTTTATGGAGATTACTAGAGTCGGTTAGGCATAGGTATTCGAATCCGATGGATGCGCTCAGCGGATCAAGAGAAGGCGGGATGGTGATGTCTGTATACCAGGGAGTTATCCACTAGTGTAGTGGTATGAAGTCTACCTTAGGTCTTGATAGATAATAGGAGAAATAATTGTGGGAAAAGGGAATGAATGTCGGGAGCGAGAGGGGTTGTGTGTTGATGTTGTTTGTGTGTTTGTGTGTGTTGTGTTATTGATGTAGTATATGTGAGATAGTAGATATTAGAGCTCAAGCAATTGGAAGACGCTGAAAAATCGTTCAGACGATAGGTTGGGTTAGGTTAGATTGAAAGTCGCTCTCGAGGTTAGAGACGAGTGTGAAGGGGGTTGAAGAATGATGAAGAAGTAGATTGTAAGTTGAGTGTAGAATGGTGTGTAGGAGAGAAGAAAGTTGCCCGTGCCGGCAGATTCAGACTTGAGGCGCGCTAAACGACCGGGAGTATACCGTAGAAACGCTGTTCGCGAAGATAGAACGAGCTTTATTAAGTTGTAGATGACTGAGCATTGTGGGACTGTCATGGCGCTCGAGGTGACGCTTATGCGATACAACACCTCGTGATGGCCTTATATGTGCAAACGGATTCGCACATAGAAGTACTGTCTTGTTTTCATGTTCTTTACGGAGATTTACTACGTGCATTGTTCTAGATCGACTTGTTGCTCACGCTCCGAGTTGTGTAGTATTGGTATGAAAAGGGTGGCAGTCTGTCGTCGCCAGGCCTGGAGCCGAGAGATGTCGCGCAGACTGTAGAAGTGCAATGAGATGTGCACTATTGAGTGTGAGGCTCAATAAGAGAAAAGTAGTCTCATCCGATGTAAATGTCGATTTAGAGACACGTGGTTAAAATTCTTCTTGCGCTTGAGCGTCAATCATCCAATGGTGGAATTTAAGTAGAAGTGATGATATTGAAGAAGTCCTACGCTTATCTTATGATTCGCCAGAACATTTGAGTGATACTTAGGTTTTCACAATGAAATAGAAATCCTGCTTGGGCCAAACATCAAACAAGCTCATGGTAGGTGACTTGTGCGATTCTATACGAATCTCAACTTGTGACAAAACTAGAAAGAAATGATGGTGCGATTCTATAAGAATCAAAACTTATCCAGGATATGCAATTGACGATTGATGATGATTTTTGAAATATTAACATCTCGATGTGTAACAAAACCACTTAGCAGTGACACGTTGATTGAATTTCAAATCGTTTTTTTCTATTTCAATTAGTGAGATAGTAACTCACTGGTTCACTCTTATCATGTTGTCTGCTTTGAGACGTTTCGATAATGAGGACATGCTGAGTTTGATGAATCTAATGCAAATGTGTTAGAAAGATTCTATACTTCAGCTGGAAATCATGTCAAGGAGATTCTTCTTAAATTGAATCTACCTGATCATAGGTCGATCCTCACGGATTCGAAGGTTACTCCAACCAAACACGGGCGAATGATAAAGCCATATTCGTCCCCTCACTTTATTGCTAACTATTTTAATACAGGATACTTAAAGATGGTGGTGAAGGTACCTGATTCCAGCTAACTCACAAGATTCATAACCACATGCTCATACCCGACCGACAAACATAAAAACATCATGAAAGCTCAAGTACATGTTTCAAGACTTCACTGCTCTCTGATACCGTTACGTCTTTCTTGAAGTGGGTGACGTATTAAAGTAAATGAATTTCAAAGAAGTTTCCGTCACTCTGATACGAACGTCTTTCTCTCGAAGTGACGAAGTGTTAATAGTTAAAGAATTTTCAAGATGGATGCAATTTCGTAAAAAGTTTATACTTAGAAATTTTTCTAAAAACATGATTTTTGATTTTTAAATAATAATATATTATTAATTATTTTATTTATTTAATAAATTCACTAAAAGACGAAAAATATAATTTTTCTTGAAACTTCTCTAATGTGTTTTTTATGAGTAAACGTTTTATTTTCAACCGTATTATGATTATTTTGAAGTGATTAAGGTTACCGAATGGACTTGTCGAAATATATTTATAATTATTAATTATAAATATTTATTTATATTACTTATCTATTTTTCTTAAATAGTATAAGTATTTATTACGGAGTAATGAGATTGATATGATTGTGGAGATAGGTCGTCAACCATCACACCACTAAATTGTTTTGGGTAATTGTACAACGCGTCTAAACTCTATGCATCAAACGTGGAGATTGTTTTGGAATTGGATGATTAAATTGGGACATTAACTGAACTAGGTCGTGTGTGGGCGTCGTTGCATCTAACTTAATCCCTTCGCCAACTATACGATAAATCTCAAATAAATGATGTAGTCGTAGTAATAACAATATATACATCAAAATGTTCGTAACAAACTTTTAAACGCAAAATTACAACTACTTTTTGTGTTCTTCCATTTATAAATAAAAAGATTAAACTTTGAGACTTGTAATTTTATCGAAAAATAGGTAATGATTTTCACAACGATTCGCTTTGTACACCTTGTTCGGAATGATCATACGAATGCAAAAGTACAACTCATTTATGAAAAAGAAGAGATGACTTACAAGAAAACGCGGCGAGATGATGGTTAGAAACTAAGAACAACCCAAACGTTGTTTATAAACTACCCGGATGTAATAAGAATCAACCTCGAACAATATATCTTTAAATGGTTTGATCAAAGATTGAAAAGAAATGGATTTGTGTGTGTGTTTGTAGGCGTTCGAACCAAGAGAGGAAAAGAAAAGAGAGAACAAAATTTGTGTGTGTGAAATGAGTATGCAAATGGTTAAGGTAACATATAACTAGCTCCAAAAGTCACACCACATTCATGTATGTGTGTGTATGACCGACGTGGGGACAAGGGGTACTAGGAGACCAATTTGATCATCCTATTATGCTTGGGTAAGGACTAGTGCATGAGCCATTTTGTAGGAATGTTTGTCTCTAATTTCAAATTTCAAAAATGGGAATCCCATGTGCATGTGTGTGTTATTCGGTTACAATAAAAGTCAGGGGGACCAAAAGTGATCTCCAACATTCTAGGGATATCATGCATGCATGCATTTATTTTCAAGAGATACCATGCACAAGTATAAGTTACTACTATAACCGGAATACACAAATAACAAAAATGACTAACGACTTCACGAAAAATTATGAAATTTTAAATATCAATTAAAAACATAAAAACGCGTCCACTGACGAAAGACTACGATGTTTGGATGCACGGATCACATCCGGCGATGATTCTCAGTAATTAACGGTACATCTTCTCGGTTAAACGTAAAAATTAAACGAAACGTCAAAAATTCAAATTATCAAACGGAAATGCTAAATTATTGATCGGAAATTTGCAGGGTGTCACATCCTTTACTCGTTAAAAGATCTTTGTCCTCAAAGCTTAAGACGTAGCATTCGACGAAGGTTCAGGATTAGCAAAAAGATGCGGGTACTTTTTCTGCATTTGGTCTTCACGCTCCCATGTAAACTCAGGACCTCTCCTAGAGTTCCAACGTACCTTGACAATCAGAATACGGCGGTTCTTCATTGAAATGGAGTTTTTTGTCGATTTGGATTTCATCCAATGGTATAAAAGGGTCTCGTCAGCTAGGTACTTCTTCAAGTTCGAGACGTGAAACGTACTATGAACTCTACTCAGCTGCTTTGGGAGTTCAAGTCGATAGGCGACAATTCCTACTTTAGCTATGATCTTAAAAGGTCCAATATAACGAGGGTTCAGCTTTCCTCGTTTGCCAAAACGTATCACTCCTTTCTAAGGAGATAATTTCAAAATGACCTTGTCTCCTACTTAAAACTCGAGGGGTTTTTGTCTTACGTTAGCATAGCTCTTTTGACGATCATGGGTGACTTGGATGCGGCTCTTGATTTGGATGATTTTCTCAGTTGTCTCATGGATGATCTCTAGGCCAGTGAGCTGACTATCTGTAACTTCAGCCCAACAGATAGGTGATCGACACTTACGCCCATACAACGCCTCAAAAGGTGCAGCCTTAATGCTGGTGTGATAACTGTTGTTTTACGAAAATTCTACCAATGGCAGGTGTCTATCTCAACTTTTTCCAAAGTCTAGTACACAGGCACGTAACATGTCCTCCAATGTTTGAATGGTCCTCTCACTTTGACCATCAGTTTGCGGGTGATAGGCTGTACTCATATCCAGTTGAGTACCTAGAGCTTTATGGAGAGACTGACAAAAATGTGAAGTAAATCTGCCATCACGGTCAAAAATGGTAGAAACTGGCACTTCATGCCTCGAGACTACTTCCTTCAAGTAATGTCTCGTCAACTTTTCCAACAAAACATCTTCTTTCATGGGTAGGAAATGAGCAGACTTGGTCAGATGATCTACGATTACCCAAATCGTATCTTGACCAGTGGCTGTCTTTGGCAGCTTGGTGACAAAATCCATTGTTATGTTCTCCCATTTCCATTGGGGAATTTCTGGTTGAACCAACAATCCAGATGGTTTCTGATATTCAGTCTTAACCCTAGCACATGTCAAACACTTACTGACATATGTGGCGATCTCTGCTTTCATGTTAGGCCGCCAATACAACTTCTTTAAGTCCTGATACATCTTATCTAATCCAGGATGGATGGAATACTTTAACTTATGTAACTCATGCATAACCAAGGCCCTCAACTCTCCAAAACATGAAATCCAACTTCGGTTATTCAAACATAACGTTCCGTCAGCACGAGGTTCTAGTTTGTTAATCATACCCTGTAGATCTTCGTTCATGAAATTCTCCTCCTTCCTTGCCTCGGTTTGAGCATTCAGAATTTGCTTTGGAAGGTATAATCCAATCATCATCACTAAGGCCCAAACTCGCAGTGGCTTAATCCTTTCCTTTTGGCTCAAAGAATCGGCCACCACGTTCGCCTTTCTTGGATAGTAACAAATCTCATAGTCATAGTCACTTAGCAGCTCTAACCATCGTCGTTGCCTCATGTTCAACTTTTTCTGATCAAGAATATGCTACAAAATCTTGTGATCAGTGAATACAACGCACTTAGTACCGTACATATAGTGTCTCTACATCTTCAGGGCAAACACTACTGCTCCTAGTTCCAAATCGTAGGTGGTATAGTTCTTCTCGTGAACCTTGAGTTGGCATGATGTGTAAGCTATGACTTTCTCCTTCTGCATCAATACTGCTCCCAATCCTTTGTGGGAAGCATCGTAGTATACCACAAAGTTCTCACTTCCTTCAGGTAAAGCCAAAATTGGTGCACTACACAACTAATAGTTCAGCGTCTAAAAAGCAGTTTCTTCCTTTTCTCCCCAGTCAAACTTCACACTCTTCTGAGTCAACTTCATCATATGTCTAGCAATCTTTGAGAAACCTTTGATAAATCATCAGTAATAACCAGCCAAACCTAGGAATTGACGAATCTCGGTTAGAGTCTTGGGTGACTCCCAATCCTTGATTGACTAAATCTTAGCAGGATGAACGTGAACGCCTTCACTATCAATCACGTGACCGAGAAACTGTACTTTTAAAAGCCAAAATTCTCACTTTGAAAACTTGGCATACAATTCCTCATTCTTAAGCATCAATATTAGCTTAAGGTGTTCTTCATGTTCTTTTCTGCTCTTGGAGTAGATCAAAATATCATCGATGAATACGATTACGAACTTGTCTAGATAAGGTTTGCATACCCGATTCATCAAATCCATGAATACCACCGGTGCGTTAGTCAAACCAAATGGCATTACTTGGAACTCGTAGTGCCCATAGCGAGTCCTAAATGCTGTCTTTGGAATGTCTTCCTCACGAACTCCGAGTTGGTGATAACCAGATCTCAGGTCGATCTTAGAGTAGACTCTTGACCCTTGGAGTTGATCAAACAAATCGTCGATTTTAGGAATTGGGTATCGGTTCTTCATAGTAAGTTTGTTTAGTTCATGGTAGTCGATACACATCCTAAAAGATCCATCTTTCTTTTTGACAAACAAGACTGGAGCTCCCCAAGGTTAGGAACTGGGTCTTATGAATCCCTTGTCAAAAAGTTCTTGCAACTGAGCGGATAACTCTTGCATTTCAGATGGGGCTAATTAATACAGGGCTCGTGCTACGGGTTTAGCACTAGGGACTAAGTCGATTTGAAATTCAACTTTTCGGGTAGGTGGTAGTCCAGGCAACTCTTCTAGAAAGACTTCCAGAAAATTCTGTACGATCGGTACGTCCTCAAGTCGCTTCTCTTCTGACTTGTCCTCTTCCTTCTTGGACATAAATTTCGCAAGATAAACTTGGCATCCCTTCTCAATGTACTTTTAGGTCTTCGTACATGATATGATATTCAACTTCGACTTACTTCTACCGTCAATATCATCGCTTTGAATTATTAGCACTTCGTCTCCATATGGAATACGGACGATCTTCTCATCACAAACAATCACGGTGTGGTTCTTCGACATCTAATCCATACCAATGATGACGTTGAAACTATCTAGTTCTACAGATATTAGGTCGATGTTGAACGGATGACCTAGTAACCTTAATGTACATCCCTTAAGGATAATATTCATTTTAGAAGTTCTTCCATCAGCTTGTTCTACCGCATAACTAGTGTCTAAAGTGGATGGGGAAACATCAAGCAAAGTACTAAAGGTTGGCAACACGAAACTCCTATCGGCACCCGAATCGAATAACATATAAGCATAACAATTATTGAGAAGGAACGTACCCGTGACGACATTGGAATCAGGGTTAGCTCCTCCTCCACCGATGACATATGCTCTTGCCGTAGTTTCGTTGTTACCCGTCTTATTTCCAGTCTTGTTTCTAACTATGTTCCTATGATTCTAGTTTCTCAACTTTGGACAATCTCTCTTCATATGTCCCGGTCTCCCACACTCATAACAAATAACACCTTGCTGATTCCCAAATAGCGCTCTTTGCGTGTTTAGAACAGAAGCTACAGATCTGCAATCTCACGTCTAGTGACCAACTCTCTTACAGTTATTGCACTTCACAATACATGTTCCTACATGGGGGTATCTGCACTTGTTGTAGAGTGGGTGAGGTCCAGCATACCCTCTCATCTCATTGTTCCTAGCCGTATAAGCTCTAGCCACATTCTGCCCACTAACATTTTGCCACTTGAATGGCAGTTGTTGTCCATGGTTATCCCTTGGGTTACTTTCCATCCTTCTCTTATTCTTATCACTCCTTACAGCATAAACCTGAAGCTTCTTGTCCATCAATTAGTTAGCAATGCGTCTGGCATCTTGGAGTCTAGCCGGATTCACAGCAATCACATTCCCTTGTATGTTATCTGGCAAACCTCTAATAAACCTCTCCACTCTGTCCTCTTCATCAAGGACTATTCTACTACACAACAATGTGAAGTCCTAAAACCTTTGAGTGTAAGCAGTCAAGTCGTTTCCTTTCACAGTCAGATTCCATAATTCAGTCTCCATCTTCTGAATCTCGTTTCTTGGACAATACACCTTAGTCATCAACTTCATAAGTCCAGCCCATTTCATGGCATATGCAGCATCAACCCCAATTGTTCTCTTATAGGAGTTCCACAAAGTCAAGGCACTGTCCTGTAGTGTGCATGTAGCATATATCACTTGGTACTTCGGTAGACAATTACTGATGTTGAACACAGTCTCCATTTTCTTAAACCAGCGGGTCAATCCGACAACGCCTTCAGTTCTTGAGAAATTATGTGGCTTGCACTTCAAGAAGTTTTGGAACGTGCACTCTTGAGCCACTAGCATGAAACCTCCATAGTTCATGCCATGATTCCTATTTCTGTTCCTTCCTCCATTTCCATTTCCTCCATTCCCTCCATTTTCATTTCCTTTATCCCCTCCATTTCTGTTTCCTCTATTCTCACATTCTTGTTCATCCCCACTCTCATTCAGGGGTTCAAGGTTCATTGCGGCTTCACGTGTCTCCATCTCTTCAGCTACTCGGCGAGAAACCAAGTCTTCAATCTCCTTATGAGTCATAGATGCTTCAGATGGTGTGTTAGGCATCTTCCTACAACACAACAACGTAATGCTCGATGAGATTTTTAGGTGATACGAGATCACTAATGGTGTTAGATAAAAATGACGGTTAATTCACATGGGGAATGCATGATCAGAATATATTCATGGTAACGCCATGATGCATGATGCAAAAGTATAAGTAAATAAAATTACGACATCATAACATAGATAAATATCGATTTTATGTCATCGAATATTAGTGATTACATCACATAGTTTTCAAAATACAGAAAATATGAGTTTCTAACACTACGGTCACTACTAGACGCTATTGATCAATACTACAACACCAATGAATGTATCTAAGGACGATATCCCATGTGCTTCCTAGCACATGCCTCTAATCTGCCAACTCTCACTTGGATCATAAAATTGAAGACGTCGTATCTGCCTCAGCTCTCTCTACATACGTGACATGCCACGCTGGAATCGGTCAACTCTCTTACCCTCAACACTCGCGGTGCCTCTAAGCATCCTGTTATCCCTCTCTAACTCAGTAATCCTCTCAGTCAAGGCAGTGACTGCCGACTCAACCCCAACAATCCTACGTCCCTGATCCCTCTGGACGCCATCAATAACTTGTACATGATTGACTGGGATAGCCACTGTGTGATCATGGAACCTCTGCACACCAGGCTTCCCAAGGTCTCATACGTACCCTCTGCTGCTCTCTCCTCCTAAACAGCCTCCTGAACATCCTCCGACACAACCGGGTGAGTAACCCTATCATATCCTCCCTCAACTATGTATCTCGTATTCGTCTCAATCTCATTTCGTACAACAGTTTCAGCTGCAACCCTCACATCAATCCCTCTACTCCTGATAATATCCGCAAAATTAAAACATGCCTCAATAGTCACCTGCACCGGATCAATCTCATGCTCCGAATGAGACTCATCAACCCTTTCAATATCATCATCAACCCCTACATCAGTCCTTTTAGACCTAGACGGCTTAGAACTCTCTCTAGAATCAACCTCTACATCCGCCAAATAATCAAAATCCTTAACCCTTTTAGGCGATGGTATCAAATCAGCACGGACAGGAGATAAAGCTCCGGATGCAGGTGATAATGCAAGTACAGATGTCATAAGGGACCTACGTCTCTTGAGATATGGCCCCGCAGAAGTACTCGGTAAATCAGGAGAAGAATGATCTGGTAATGAGTGTCTCGAAGAAGAATCAGATGAAGCATCCGAATGAAAATCTGACGATGCCTCTGATGATGAATCTGAAGAAGAATCTCAAGCTGAATCATCTAAAGAAAAATAATCTGATGAAGAATGATCGACAGAATGTCTCACAGCAAGTCAATGAGTAGGTAACGGTCCAACCCTCTTCCTTGTAGTCCACATGTGAAGCGGACCATTAAGATGGTACCGGTATGATTGACGGTAAGGAATTGGCTGTCCCTGTGCCAGAATCATAACTCGACGACGACGTATGACAGGTGATCTCTGGGTAGAAGGGGTGATCTCAGTGAAAGGTGTACCATGGGTAGGTGATGGTGGTGTATTAAGTGTATCACTGTTTGTGGTGTCATCAGTCGATGATAAAAATGGTAAGATAGCTGGTAATGGTGGTATATGGTCTGATGATGGATCCTCAGATGGATCAGACTCTGTATCAGATGTAGGTGAATAATCAGGTGACGCAGGTGTGATATCGGGTAACGCGGGTGTGTGATCAGGTGATGGTAGAACAGTAGGTAAGACAGTAAGTATATCTATGGGTGTCACTGTGGTATCAGTATGAGTAGTAGGTGGAGAAATGGTAGGTGTGGTGTCAGGAATAGTGGTACGGATAGTGCCAAACAAGATAACTCGTCCAGCCGGTGTCCTCATATTCTCCTCGGATGAGTCCGATGAAACTGAGATAACTGAGATAGCCATGACCTGCACAAGCAAAAGTTTATATAAATCATCTTTATATCAACCATGCATGATGCAGACATATGAATAGATGAATGGGTAACTGAATGAATGCAAAATGAACGAATGAATGAGTGGGTCATCGAGCACGGCATGATGAAATGAAATACAAAATACTTATAGTAATATTAGTTAGACTTAGTATTTAATACATATATATTATCTACGTGGTACGTATACGTAAGGTTACGTAAGACACATATAATCACGTAAGGATCACATACTGGTTATAGTCGAGACCTAGTTAAACTACCCGGTTCTCTATAACCTTGGCTCTTGATACCAATCTGTCACACCCCCAAATGGGGCCTAGACGGAATACGTGTCCGGAGGCGTGACTTCACTGAATATCTCAAGTACAAAGCATAAAGAACGACCTCTAAGGGTACGTTTGAAAATAAATACCGTTGCATAAGATAAAATAATAATAAGTTTTACATCATCTAAAAAGGTTCAAATAGAAACATGCGGACATCTTTAATAAAGTTTGAAATCGTCAACGGTATTTAAACATAATATAAAACTGGTGACTGGTCCAAGCATGAACTTCACCTAAATCAAGCAACGACTTCCACGCTAAGCACCTGAGAAAAACATGTTTAAAACGGTCAACATAAAGTTGAGTGAATTCATAGGTTTAATTTAAGGAAACAGTGGACCACAAGATTTTACCGACATGCGACAATTATAACAGATACAACTTCACATAAAAGGTATTTATTTACGTTGCACTAAGCTCATGACACTGATGCTAATTCTGAGACATAGCTTTCATATAGCTATAAGTTGCATTTCCCTAGAGGAAATCTGACCTAAGACTTCCTATCTAAAAATCGACATGACATATATCCGTTTAATCGGGCGACCCGTGGATAGTAAGTGCGACTTACCCCGACTCTTTATATACTAGTAGTCTACTGTCTGAGTCCTTACCAATTGATTAGAACGAACTCGTTGGTACCAAGGTCACCTTATGGCTCACTAAAACTAAGCTTACTATCAAAAGGCAAAGATAATATCATATTTGTGATCCAAATGATTCTAGACTCATATAAATGGCAATATGAGAGCTATCCAGACTCTTAGGCCTACGCCCAAACAACACATAAGTTGCAGCGCATTAAATATGTAGGACTAGACCCAGTTGAATGATAGGTCGCATACATAAGCACGTAAACTATAACAACCCGTAATTTTTATCAATGTAGTTATCCATCTATTAAATTAGATGCACTGTAATATCCATCTATTATATACATACCAACTTTGTTTTACAAGGAAATTTTTCGCTTTATTCCATTATGTAACATAGTCTACATAACTAAACTAAACGAGCCCACGCAACCTACCAATGCCATCTATATCTACGTTTATATCAAGTAAACATCCTAATATGTCAAGTCAATATTCTAACATCATTTTTATCAAATACGTTATCCATTTAACGTACTTTTCAAAATGTTATTTCAAAACAAACATTAAACGTTAAACGTTTATATCAAAACCCTAATTCGTTAAACGTTTATATCAAAACCCTAACTATATGTAATGTATACATATAAAATGAATGTGCAAACCTTCAAGCATGTGTACAAGTGTACAATGCACAATATTTGAATTATATTTTCCCTCCAAGTCAATGTACAAGTCCTAAATACTCAATGTACAAATCAACAATGCATGAATTCAAATAAGCTCATTTTCCACCATTTTCATTCTAGATTTCGTACCACCTCTTTAGTACAAGGTACAACACTCAATGCACAACTTCTAAACCCTAAACCTAAACCCTAAATCATCCTAAAACCCTAATCTAAAACCCTAAACCCTAAACGAAACCCTAAAACCCTAATTTCATTTTAAACCTAAACCTTAATCCTAAACCTTAATCCTAAACCCTAAACCTTAATCCTAAACCCTAATCTTAATCCTAAACCTTAATCCTAAACCTTAAGCTATCCTAAACCCTAACCCTAACTCGAATTAAAACCAAAAACCCTAACCCGAAATCAAAACCAACCCGACGCACCCTTATTTTCATTTTAACCCATTTTTAATCAATCAAACACCTCAAGCACCTCAAGCTAGCATCCTACCACCACCATGACCTCACCACCATGTCACCAAGCAAGCATACAAGCACCTCCATCACCTCCCTTGGCCACCAAGTCTTCTTGTCACCTCCTTGTCACCCCATATTAGCCGAACCCCCTCCATACCCTTTCACCATTCAAAGCTACACTCCTAGCTCTCAATACTCATCATACTAGCAGCCCTTAGTCATATTCCTACAACACTTGACCACCACACCAAGTTACTTGGTCACCAAAGGTCATTTGACCCTATATATAGCCGAAACTCCTACCCCATTCAAACACACCTCAAAATTCATCATATACAACAATGGAGTTCTAAACAAAGCTAAGGAAGATCAAGTGAAGTCCCTAAGATCAGAATTGAAGCCAATAATCAAGAGAAAGAATCCATTGAAGGCGTTTTCTAGGCGTACGAACCTAAAACCCTCTTTTCGACCCATTTAAGCTCAAGTAAGCTCAAAATCTTGTTCTATAAGCTCATGATCTGTTTTAGAACTCTTATTAGCTTGGTTATATCATGTGTAAGTCCTTTGTTCAAGCCTTGAATCCTCAAACCCATGCGTTTTTTGGTTAAAACCCTAAAAATGACCCGTTTTGATTTTCTAGCTAACGAATTCTTTTTCTAAACTTTTGTTACATTAGAACATCTTATTTTTGCTAATTCTAATAAGCTATAACCTGCAAAATTGATTTCTAAATAAAAAAATATCAATATTATGGATTTTGGACTAAAAACGATACATTTTCCATGCATAGGGGTATATATCGTAACTTTCTGAAATTTATAACTAGAGGGGCTGAAAATGTCATTATTCCAAAGTTATAACTATGAGGGGCTGTTTTGCCAAGTTCTAAAGTTAAAGGTTTAAATTATATATACTTTATATATAAAGGACTAAATTTGTAAAAGTTTATAAATCAAGGGTATATATTGCCATTTTTGCAAACTTAAAAATATAAAATATAATATTTTTATATAAATTATAAAAATATATATTAATATTATAAGACTCGATTTTATTAAAACCCGACACATTTTATCACGGAAAATTATGAAATTTTAAATATTGCCTTAAAATGCTAAAACGTGGATATTTCCAAAATACTACAAACGCTGGTAAACCTGTTTTCACATCCCGGGTGACGTTTCTCAGATAAATGCGGGATAACTTCCCGGTTAAACATAAAAATTAAACGAAACGTTAAAAATTCAAATTATCAAATGTAAACGGCTAAAATATTGATCGGAAATTTGCGGGGTGTCACAACACGGGCCTCCATAAAGCTCTAAACGTCATGGCAGTCCTCTCCTGCTCAAGCTCTAGACTCCTAAACATGTACCTCTATGAGAAAATCTCGTCTCTAACCACTCATGACCTAGTGTATAGCTCTCTCATATCCCTATCAATATCCACAAACAGAGTGGGTTGCATCGCGTCCAAACGTTGAGTGTGATCCTAGAGTATGCTCCCATAAAGCTCTAACTTTACCCCTATCTCTATAAGTTGGTCCTCATCTACCGGAATGGTGGCTGTCGGGGTAGTCACTGGTGAAGCTATAGGTGATGGGATGGTCAGTGATATCATGGGTGATGAAATAGGTGAAGAGACGGCAGAAGGTGTTAGAGAAACAGGAAGTGAACCAGACGACCACTCGGGTGATGGCGGTGTCTAAGCGGGTGGTGCGGGTGGTGGGTAAGCAGGAACATCAATGTAAGCTATACCGTCCTCTGGGTCTATCCATGTAGTGAGTGTGGGCTGCCTAAGTGCTGACACTCTCTCTGGTTTCTCAGGCTCGGGTACAGATCCAGAACCCTGTCCTACCTCAAACGTAAGTATAGCAAGCTCAACTTCTAAAGCCACGCTAACTCTATCGGCGCCTCAAACGCCACCATAAAAAACCTAATCCTAGAGGCTCACATACAACTGTCTCCACAACCGGGGTTGCCCGCTGCTGACCCTCGGGTACTGCCTTCCTTTCTCTAAACCAAGTCCATCACTCTCTACACTACGACCCTCATCATCTAACCCATGACCCTCTTCATCTAACCCATGACCCTCATCCTCATCAGTATCCTCCTCTCCTATCACATCCTCTTCACTATCAATATCTAATATGAGCAACGTACCCCGGTACCTCTTCCGTACTGGAAGGGCCAGAGACGATGATGATAATGGCGTCTCGTAAGAGGATCTATACCTCTTACGGAAAGCTAAATCTGAAAAAGCCATTGCCTCTGTCACTCTGGTCGAATGACCAAGGGACATGACGGGCTGTGCACACACGGTCATACGCGCAGTCCTACGGTGAAATGAAGCACGAGTAGGTGTATGGGTAGGTGAAGTGCGGGTAAGTGGGTGATCTGGTGACAGTGGTGCGGTGGAATCTAATGACGTGGATCTCGCACCGGACGTGTTAGAATCCTCTAAATCCCTAGCATGACAAGCGGGTGGTGTATTATAAGGAAGTGAAGTAGGTGATGCTAAAGTGTGGGGTGACTCAGGTGTCTCAGTCTCAATAGGGTCCTCAAAAGGTTCAGACTCGATGTCCGTCTCAACTAAATAAGCTTGCCTAATAGCCTCGCAAGGATCCACAGGAAATGGTGCGGGCACTCAGGAGCTTTGAGCTCCGTCAGCCTAGGTGGAAATCTCTGGGTCAACAAACACTGAGGTAGACATCATGTGATAACACGATAAAAAGGGTATAAATATCTCATAAAATATTATTGTCCAAATTAACAGCATCATTATGCTTACATATACAAATCATCATAGCGTTCGAAAATAGACGTTTGTAACCGTGTGTATATATATATATATATATATATATATATATATATATATATATATATATATATATATATCAGGAAAAATACGAACAACAAATAAACGCCGACCAGGTTCGATACCGAACGGGCACTTCTGGTTATCACATAGAGCACATAATTCACAAAAGCATTCCCTTAGTTCATGTCGCTACCTACGACGATTCCACTAAAACTCTTAAGGCAACATGCACTACTCTAAGGCAAGCACGACCAACATCAATCAATCAACATCGCTATCCGCGATAATTCAAGGCATCGCACACTACTACTACTACTACTACTACTACTAAGGCAGCATGGCAATCCTAAAATCAATATTCTCTCGAACTCAACATTCGCAAGTGTTCTCATCATTTCACATCCTATCATTTTCAGGTGGTCTCATTTCTCACACATCCCTTCCCTCCTCCAACATAACTTTAGAAAACTAACCCCATCATTTCATAGTCCTTCATGAATTAAGCATAATTGATCAGGCTATGCGTAATTTAGGAAATACCATGAACTGCTCGGGCTAGTCAACTTTCATCATGTTCGAGGTTTTACGAAAACTCTAGTTTGGTTATAGTTGCGTTTTTACAAAATTTCCTTTTTATAAAAACCAGCATTCTCTATAACCTTGGCTCTGAATACCAATCTGTCAAACCCCGTCAGTGGCGGAAACACGAGAATGCGACATAATGATTTACATTGCACAAGATACAAGATCATACCATACATTTGTTTACCAAAAGATTATTTACAAAAGTTTACAATTTCGCAACCTTGGAAAGTGTCAAACAATTGTATTCAAATGAACTCCCAACTTGTCCTTGACGTTGGTTCCCAATAGTCCTTAGTTACCTTTGTTAACAATACACCTAAAAATGATACTCGAAAACGTCAACAATAATGTTGGTGAGCTCGTAGGTTTTGACTCAAAACCCAGTCGTTGTGCCAATATCTCATACGGTTGGACAATTATGCTATATGACAGTGAATATATGCAAACAAACCCATGACTTAGCAACCCCGCTAATCATGTACCAAGACCTAGCATCCCTGCTAGTCTGATCACCGACACGTACCAACGCTCTTAGGGTCGCAACCCCGATGACATACCACACCTAAAGCCAACCAGCTGGAGCTAATTAGGGTGAAGAACCACACAGAAAGATCACACAACATAGCATACCAACGCATATCATTCACATAGCAGTCATAAGCACATAGATTGTCCTAAAAATGAAATCACGTTTTGCACAGTTCAGAAAACAGTTCAAAACACATTTGAGTATCATTTTCCCTCAACGGAAAAACAGTAAAAAGTGGGGCTACGAGAACTCGCCTCAATAGCAACAGATAGCAACCGCACAAATCACAATAAGCAACGCACAAATAATCTCAACGCACGCTCAGCAGTACCCGGCCACGACCTAGCATAAATTTTTCCTCATAAATATTTGTACAAAGTTATCTTATTGTACAAGCGTTCGTCCTTTACCCACACGAAATCCTTGTCCATTTCACAAATCCTTTATCCTCATTTCCAAATTCAAAATCTCATTACAAAATCTTAACCCTTGTTTTAAAACCTTTATAAAAAAAACATGGTTGTGTGGTAGTTACGCAAAACGACTCAATGCACTTGGGCTAAGTGCGACATCAACACCAAATACTCAGAACATAGCCAATAACGAAAACGAAAACAGCTGACCAAACGGCCCAAGAGAATCTGACGAGAAATACGCGAGAATTCAAAGGTCGAAATAAACGAATAAGCATCTCGAAATCAATACGATACATATATATGTGTGTGTGTATATATATATATATATATATATATATATATATATATATATATATATATATATATATTTATATTATATATTTGTGTGTGTGTGTGTGTTGTGTGTTGTGGTGTGTTGTGTGGTTACCTATATGGTTACTTTAAATAAAATAGAATAAAATATATTTTATTATATATTTTGTATTTTATTATATATATATATATATATATATATATATATATATATATATCTATATATATATATAATATATTATCATATATATATATATATATATATATATATATATTATGTAATATATATATTATATACATTTATGGTTACTTTAAATAATATAGAATAAAAATTATTTTTATTATTATTTTGTATTTTTATATATATATATATATATATATATATATATATATATATATATATATATATGGTTACTTTAAATAAAATAGAATAAAATAATATTTTATTATTATTTTGTCTTTTTATCGGGCTAAGCGGAATAAGTATTAAGAAAATCCTATCGTCTTATTATATTCGGGATTAAATCGTTTAATCTCATCACTTAATGCTTACAAAAGTCACTTTTTGTCTTTTAGTTTCTTTGCACAAGTATTCATTTCAAAACATTTTCTAAGTGTTTCATTTCCATAAAATTTTGACATGACCCGTTCGTTCATAAAAGATCTCCAAGGTTTTCAAACCTTATATTTCAATGACTTTAACAAGTTTCCGACTAAGTCATAACATTTCAAAGCGTTTAACCAAGCAATGTCCATAACCAATCGCGTTGACCATTTTCCATTTCCGTAAGTGTTTTTATAAATCCATTCATCCGTTTTAGTTATCCAACAATCAAAATATTTCTTTATTAGACCCGAAAGCCCAAATGTCAACCCACTACCATTTGACAAATCCCACATGGTTATTTTAGCTTCTAGTTGAGTCCATTAGTCCTTTTTATTAGTTATTGGACCTCATAGCCCATTAAGAAATTTTATTTAGTCTGATAGTTTTCAAATCAATACATTATTCTTTATTGGGCCGAAGCCTAAACTTAAGCCCAATACCATGAAAATATAAGTCCATATAATAATTCAAATGGACCGAAGCCCATTAAACCATAAGCCCATTATATAAGCCGAAACCAACAAAGCCATAAGCCCATTATGTAAGCCAAAACCCACAAAGCCATAAGCCTAAATATAAATCGAAACCAATAAGCTATAAGCTCGCATATATAAGCCGAAAATAATAAGCTCTAAACCAAATATAAGTCAAAAGTCAAATAAGCTATAAGCTGAAACATAAAAGCCGAGTCAATAAGTCACAAGCTTAAAATATACATAGAAAACACAATAAGCCATAAGCTCGCAATATAAGCGGAACCAAATAAGCTCTAAACCGAATAAGCCAAAAATAAATGAGCCGTGGCTAATAAGCCGAACCAAATAAGCTATAAGCTCGAACAAATAAGCTATAAGCTCGAACGAATAAGATATAAGCTCGAACGAATGGGCCGAGCCCCTTTTTTTCTCTTGTCGGACCGAGGCTAACACAAGCCCAAAATATGGGTTGGTTGGGCCGAGCCCAAACCGGACAACCCAAAACCAAAATAAGCTTTTCTAGCTTATTTTTAAGCAACCCCTTACAAAATAAGCCCTTGACTCAAAATAAAGTTACCACCACAACCAATATTTAAAAGTGACCATTCCTTGTTCCCTTCCTTTTATACTCGACGCAAGCAAACACCCCATTTTATAATTCGTTTGGTTTTCAAAACTCAATTTCACAACGATCAACTTGTACAACTAGTGTTAAGACACTATGAGAACCATAATAGTACAACTTAAAACAAAATTTAGAAAAACTTACAATCTTGATGTTCTTGGTTTGGTTTTGACGCGAAAAATAAACCCAAATAGTTCTTCTACAACCCGAAACTATCTAACACTAACCCACTATCGATTACTAACCCGTGTTCTTGTTAAATCTTTAAAAAATTATGTTTCTTGTTCCCTTGGGTGCTCGTCCGATTTAGAGAGAGAGGGGAGAGACAAAAAATTTTGTTTGATTTTAAAATGGTGTAAAATGCATGTTTGAGGCTTAAGACAAAATATTTTGTACCATGAAGGGACCAAGTAGCTAAAATTAAGCCTTGGTGTCTCCCTCTTCTTGTCCCTAACCGGTTAGCATCCTATGATGCTCGGGGTGTCTCGTTTTTGTGTCGGGTTCTCTAAAAACTCAATTCTCGCTAAGTAAAAATGTTACCCGGGTTTAGTTAGTATTTTTATTGCGTTTAAAATCATTTTTCCAATAATCTAAAATTCATTTAGAACGTTACCGGTCGCGTCAGGACCGAAAACATAAATTTTCGTTTAAACTCAACTGAACATTTCCCATCATTTTTAAAAAAATGTTCCAACGTCCAAAATTCAACTTGACACTTTTGACTTGCCCAAAGTTTTCACTTTAACGACCGTTACAGTCTTTTATCGAATTTCACGAAAACGTCCATTTTCTTATAACTTTTAATTCACACCTCAACGTTTCACGTTTATCCAACGTTTCACCAACTTATAAAATATTAAATTAAATAATATTATTTCAATCCACCCAAAGCTCATAAATACATTTTCAAATTTACTGACGTGCCGGTACGTGCTGCGTGACGGTTTATGCTAAACGCGGGATAACTTCCCGGAAAGCACCGAAAGACCGCATAACCATTCCAAAGCGGAAAGACGAATCAAAATTGATTCTCTTACGATTCCTATTACTCTCTCGAAACCCGGTTAAACCGTAACCGCTTTTACGCAAAATAGGTCAACCGAAGTCAACTTTTCGGCTTTCTCCAAGAAAACCGACAAAATTAAAAGACTCCGATATATATAATCATAATATTTTATAATACTTAACCCAGGAATAGTTACCGGTTATCACAGGTTGGACCATTAGGATTGCCAAAGCTTTGTCCTTTCCGCATGCTTCTCCCTTTTTTGCTGCTTTCGGCTGGTCCTTTTCGCTGCCTTGCTTTAGTTCCTTGATTACGTGCGACAACTTTCCAGCCTTAATTAACTCTTCGATTTGTCTTTTTAGATGCATGCATTCATGTTATGCCTCACTTCCCCGTAGAATACATAGAATTTGTTATTATTTCTTTTTTCTACTGGCGTTGACATTGGTGGTGGAGCTTTAAATTTGCCCTTATCTAAAGCCAAAATTTCCTTTAGGGAATTTGTAAGGAGTGTGAACCTGTCACGTCTTCGCTTTGACCTTTGCTGGTTCCTGAAGTCTCCTCTTTTATCGAAATTTTGTTTTCGCTCGGTTTCCTGCTGCCTCCATGCCGGAAGTATTTTCTTTCGTGCCTGGTTGGAAGCCGCTACCTCCCCCGTGAGGAACGCTATGGTTGCCCTCATCATTTCATCCACTGATTTTGGGATGTTGTTGTGTAGACGTTTAATCAGTTCGGGGTTAGTTATTCCGTGCATGAACCCTGAGATTCTCATGCACTCCAGGGCTCCTTTGACGTGCCTACTTTCAGACTTGAATCTTTGCACAAAATCCTCTGTAGATTCCCCTTTCCTTTGTTTAATGTGATGAATCTCTACAGGATCTTTGATACACTTCTTTTGTTGAAGAAAGTTCGCTAGGAATGCCTTTTTTAGGTCATCGTAGCTATCCACGGATTCTGGGGGTAGATCATCAAACCATACTCTAGCGGACCCAGTGAGCATGGACTTAAACATGTGGCACCATGTTGGCATTGCCCATCATTCCACTTTTGCAGCCGCCTGGAAAATTTTCAAATGGTCCTCTGGGTCTTCACTCCCGTCATATGTTTTGACGTTACTTGGCATCCGGGTCTTTTTTGGGAAGTCAAATTAACGGATACGACGCATGAAGGGATCTGTTTCTTCGCACACCCATGGTTGGGATAGGTCGTCTTCTTCAATGCTTGACTTTTGTTTTTTCGACCTTGACTTCTAGTGTCCTCCTCCGCTATCTTCACTTTCCGAGAACGCTTCCGTTCTCTGTGAAGACGTCTCTTTGTGGTAACGCTTTCTGGGAATGGGTTCCGCTTTTCTTGGACGGGAACTTTGGTAATGGCTTTCCGCTTCCCTTTAGACGTTCTGATGTCGTTGTGTTCTGGAGTCACTCGAGCGTGCGGACACACTTCTTCCTTTACCTTCCAGCCTATTGAATATGCCCTTTTCCTTTCTTCCCAACCTTGTAAACACCGCTTCCCTCTCGGGATCCCTATGTCCAGGTGATTCTGACCCGTCACGTCTTATCCTGGAGAAGACGTTGGGAGTTGGTTCGGGGCTTCCAGATGTGCTACGAGAACAACTAGACCTTCGCCTCCTTCTGTGTTCCCCTCTTAAGTTTGGTGTTCTTGATTCAGAGTGTTGTGACACTTTTTGGATCTTCGAGCTTCTTCTTGAACATCCTTCAAAGTTGAGACGAGCTTTTACTTCTTTCAGCTTATCATGCTGGGTTTTGTCTTGGTGAATCTTTTCAGCTATGAGTGGCAATAATTGATGGTAATGCTTGTCGCAATACTCCCGAAGGGCTGCGTCGGACACAGGCCTGTTCGGGTTTTCTAGGGTTTGCTCATTCCCTTTCCCCAATGTGTTTCGCACGACGGACGTGGGTTGGGTAAGAATAGGCTCTGCTTGTACGCTCATGGTGAGTATTTTGATAAACACAGTTGTGTACGGCTCCCACGGATGGCGCCAACTTGTTAGTACAAAGGCGTGATAAGGTATGAGATGGGCTTAGATTACTTGTTGGGCCGAACCAGCAAGCTGTCTACGGGCCGGGTCTTGTACTAAACAAAGTAGTTTAGATGTTTTCCTGCACAAATAAAGGTAAACCGTTAGTCTTACCGTGAGGACAGACCCTACGATTAGACTTTAGCGTGAGAGTAAGAAAACATGTTGTTAGAGGTATGTGTGTATATTGAGAAGAGTGAGAAAATCATACCATTTAGAGTGTCAGAGGATTCCTTTTATAGGTAAGTCTAGCACTAGGGTTTCCTAGTATTTCACCTATTATCGTAGTGGCCGGATTGGGACCCTTGTCGGGCAAGGGTCCACAGTTATCGTTACTGCGGACGCGAATTATCTTTCGCGAATGTCAACTAATTCGCTGATGGTTTACAGGAGGGGCCTGTGACCGATCCGCGTCCGTCTTGTTGTATCCGGGCCGTGGCCAGTGTGACTCTGGGCTTAGTTCCGGCCCGTTATGCTTGTTATCTATTTGGTTGGGCCAAAGCCCTAATGTGATAGTACGGCCCAGGCCCAAAGGCCTGCTATACCTATCATACGTCATCAGGCTTAGTTGAGCATGTTTCGTCTGCCCCATTACACGGTATTTTTTTTCTTCCCTATAGCTGTAATCTAAAATCTTTTGTGTAGTACTAGGGGTGTTGATCGGTTCGGTTATTGGGTTGTTCGGTTACTTCGGTTAATTTTTTTTGGGTCAACCCAAAAACAGAACTGAACCGGACTAGAATTCAACCGAACCGAACCGAAAACCGAAATCTTTTTTGGGGTCAACCCGAAAACCGAACCGAACCGAAAACCAAAACTAAAAAATAATAATTACATAGATATTTAGCAAAAAAAATTATTTTAAGCATAAAAAGTGTTTTTTTATGTTAGGATAAAATTTTAATGGTATATTTTATACATGAATATATAAAAAATATATATATTTATATAAATTCGGTTTTCGGTTCGGTTTTAGGTTCTGATTGCCAAACCCATATCAACCCAAAAACCGAATTTGTAGTTCGGTTCGGTTTGATTTTGGCAAATTCGGTTTGGTTCTTAGTTCGATTCAGTTGCTTTCGGTTCGGTTCGGTTTCGGCTTTCGATTTACTCGGTTATTTCGGTTTGTATGCTCACAATGTTTACTGCATTTGGATATACCATCAGTACATCCCCACTCTCTCTTTTGCACAACTACCAACAATAATATCAACATGTTTTACTATGCATGGTTCAAAAAAATAGATTCCAAATCTACAAAAGACACCATAAACTACTAATAGTAACGAGTAACCATTCTCTACCATACACATGTTGACTAACATCCATGTATCGACCCAATGACAAAAAAGATAAAATTGTGAAACTAACCTTTCAATTCCAAACATCCTTTAAAAACACATAAAAACATCTACAAACATATTATCAGAGCCATATCACAGCCATATACTTCTGGAGATAAAGTTAATTCATGTCGCAACGCACAGGAGAAACTTGTATATATGATACAACCACCTAATGATGGAAGGAGAAGAATTTATACAAGTAGTTCATGAATTAATGGAAGGTATTAATGCACGTTGGCCAAAAGTAGTTGTACGAGTTCAGTTATTTCCAAGTGTTTGGTGTTTTATGTGGCGTTAAAATCATATGAACACGATTATCATTTATGATTGTCATTTTGTATTTTTTATTTGTTTGGACACTTACAATTCAAGTGAGTTTTTAAATCTCTTAAAAGATAGTGCAAAATAATCTGCATATTCAACGATCACCAAAAGAATTTGACTTACGTCAATTAAATTTGATTTACGTCCACCAAGTTAATTAATAAAAGTAATACAAATACTAATTAAAAAGAACTGAAAAAACTTGGTGCATTCACAGAAATTAATACTAGTTAGTATTCAATATAGTAAATTTCTAGACAAGCATGCGGATAGGGGTGAGTTTAATACAGACTAACAAAAAATTCAAAAACCAATGGACAATTTTTTTTATCATCTTTTCCACCTAAATCAAAAACCTAATTTGAACATTCTTTTTTGAAAAAGATGTATTTTACAAAATATAAATCGTTAAGCGATATTAATGCACCATCGCGATGAGATTTTTTTATCATTCAGTATATTGGCATTTTGATTTCGATGATTTTTTTTTCTTCCTTTTTTATAGGTATTAAATATTAGACAAGACGAAATCACATTTGATATGTGACGCGAGTTTTATATTTCAAATCACAAATTGCATAAGATTTTTCATATTACAACTCAAATGTGATTTTTAAGGGCGTAATTTTTAATGTTCGCAAAAAAACTCAAAAAAAGTTCGCCGAAAGTAAAAGTGTCCGTACAATGAAAGATTATTTTGTGCTCGAAATTATTGTGTAAGATCAACGGTTTATGAAATATCTGTAATACATTATAAAGTATTGAGACCTTCCCAAAAGGGAAGGCTTAAAATGTTATGTTTACACACTAACTTATTATTGAATTGTGTCTTAAAAACCAACAATTAATGTAACTAATAAAACACTTCTTACATGAAAAATAAACTAATAAAACAAATGGTACAGATGATGAAAGCTACTAACTAATATGGTTATCATTTATTTAATATGATATAAATCAACCATATATTTTCTAATTTTACAGTCACTTATTTTAACCAAAGCGTATTGACCCTTTAACTAGCTTTAATTATTTTTAAGCGTTCTAGAGTGCCTCGAGGAGCAACATATACACCTTTTAGAATTTTTTTATAAAACTTACCGTAAAAACTAAAAACTTTGTTTTATAAAAATTGAACGATTTTTTTAAGCAAAGGATGCAAAGTGCTAAGTCCTAAGTGCTAATTATAGGATTTTATATTTTATTACATATATTTATATAATTATAATTATACTCTTTAAAATTACCAACTTGATTTTATCGATATTTATGTTTTTTTTATCTTTATAAGTACACTTTTACTTTTTTTTTGAATAACAATTTTACTATAAAACTAGCATGAAGTTAGAAGAAATTACAAACATATGAGGTTATGATTTTGCATCCAAGTAATCTAATTGAAAGTAAATAAACAACGACTAGAACACCGAGTAAATTTCATTTGAACTAGATCATCAAAAAGGAGCTCCTTTCGAGGAATACAATTATCAAATGAGGTTTTTGAATCTCGATAAAGACCACCACATCATATAGCAAACATCTTCAAACACAACGTTTAAACTCTTAGACATATGGATGTTCTTGAACCACAAAAGCTACTCATCATATGAATAAAAGACGGGATCATCAAGCTCCCACCAACGCATCACCTTACTTCTCACTTGACGAGCCACGGGGCATGAGAAGAAAAGATGAGATGTAGACTCAACCGAAGCATTACATAAAGGGAAAATAATAGATGTGATTTTCACACCTCTAAAGGAAAGATTCAACCGGGTAAGCAACTTATCAAATAACACTCTCCAAGCAAAAGCATTAATCTTTATGGGAATAACTTTTACCTATATAGTTGGTACATCCTCCATAGCTAATAGAAGGTGTCATCAACAAGATCATGTACCGATTTCACCTAGAACTCAACCGAAACATCCAAAGACCAAATCCAACGATCAAGTATTTAGGATAGAATCAAATCAATAGGATAAGGCTGAAGGAGCTGATGTTGTGCGTCTTCATCCCTAACTCTTGGGGAACGACTATAAGAAAAGGTCAATGGAGCGTGTCTCATCCTTTCGGCCACTGTGATATGCTTGCATGATTCCAAAGCATAAAGTCTCGGATATTGATATTTAAACACTTTTACTTTTATCTTCTAACTATGTGGGATAAATATAATAAACATTGTTAATATTTAAAAGTGTCCGAAAAAACTTATAAATTGTATTTTTATAGAACGAAATTTTCTTAACATGATGTAAATAATTTTTTAAAATTCGATATAGTGTTTTTATTTAAAAATAACGTGCGACTACGGGCCATTCTTAGATACTTTAACGGTCTAACCTCATACCTTAATAATATATCAGCTACCGCGTCTGTATTGCATCAACATCACGTAAGTAATCTACAATTTTTATATAAGTTAACTTGTTATTGTTAAAAATTATTCAAAACTAAAATTCTCTTAGTGTAATGGTTACATTGATATCAAATCCCAACAATAATAGACCATAACTATTCGATTGAAGACTGACATCACATGGAACGACGAACGAAAGACAAAGAAAGTAACACGTAGCCAAAACAAAAGATGCATGTGGGTCATGCAAAGTTGAGCAAAAAGAACAGAATGTGACATCGCAATTTCCTTCTAAACTTTTCATAGGGTCGGGACATTTATTATAAAGCTCGCTAGTTGGCCATCATGTTTCGAGTTCATATTAGGTGTCAAATGAGCTAAATAACCATTAATCAGATAAACGGTTAACAAACAATCTCTAAATTTGCTCATTATGAATTTAGAAGGCTTCGAGGTTTTGTTTCTTTTCCAGATTAAGAACGAGAAACTATATATATATATAACAAGCAGGATAGTCCTTGTGTTGCGGCGGGACATGATTTTTTCAGACAGTAGAAATGTGCCCGCGCGTTGCAGTGGGGGTACCTGTAATCATATACTAAATGCATTTACTTATTAAAGTTCATAAACGTTAACGGGGCTTGAAAGACCAAAACGGTGTGACTTGGATTTTTGGGCGAGCGGACGACTTTTAGTATGTATATAAATATAAATATAAATGTGAAATCTGTTTTTAAATACAGTCGTAAAAGGCAAAAAAGTGTAGGCTATTTATATAATTTTAACTTTCATAGAATAGTACGTTTCCGTCCCCTGTCGTTTATTTTAAAGTTATTAAATAGACGACATGAATGTAGAAAATACCTTCCAGCATGCACTTATTTAAGTATAGACCCAAGACGAATATCATTGAACCAAGGAACCAACCATTCCTCAGTAAGGAGACTTAACGGAGACACGTCAGATTCCCACCATCGACATATAAGTCTGTGACATCAACCAGCCAAAATGCAAGAAAAAAATAAATGTGAAACCTCTTCAGCAGACATCTTTACAAAAACGCTGGGCAAGACTGATCCAAAACTTGAAATGTTCCCTACGATTTGATTCAGCCGTGTAGGAAGCGATCCAGTAAACCCTACAAGCGACAAACATTAATCGTTGATAGGAATAAACTTAACCCAACGTGTAGCAACCGGATCCATTAGGTAAGAAAATATTCATCAAAGTAGAACATCAAATGGTTTCTCTTAACATGAAAGACCATCCCCCGTTTCAAATTACAAACCCAACGGTCATAGAGTTAGAGAGACTGCTCGCTCCTACCAAACTAAGTTCTGAGATGCGCAAGCTGCTTGAGCTTTATACACCCCTAACTGGAAGACGAACTGAATCTGAAAGCAAACCATGTCAGTTAGTAGCCACTAGTAGTAACATCACCGCTCATTTAAGGAAAATAACCGATGGGAAAAGATCATAGAGGAGGAGTTAGCGTCACCTTATCCAGTGGTCTTTCAGGAATCTCGTCTGAGCACCATTGCCCACACCCGGATACGGCAGAGAAACGTAAAGTAAATCAATCTTGAGAATTTAGCGATTTGAATTTTTCGCACTATAGTGCCCCAAACAGAACGAACCGAGGGAGGATTTTGAGAAAAATAGGGACCATGGATGCATGATACACGAGTACCAGCAGATTTCTCAAAAGGAAATAAACCTCCAAAACCCACTTAATAGGAGAGCCCTATTTAACGCGAAATAAACTAGAAACCCCTCAATCCACCACACTTCTTAGCGCGAGGAATTTTTGGGACCATTTCACCATGTAATCTTCGTATCTAACCCATTCGAAACATTAGAAAAAATTCCGGCCTAAATAGACTCCGATTAGTATTAAGATCAGTCTTGGGTTGCCTTTATACAAAGAAAGATTGTAATTTAGGAGTAGTCTAATACGACTTGAGAAGAGTTATGATACTTTCCACCTATCGACAAAGCCCTTCCTTCACTTTCCACTTGTATAATTCCGAGTATTTTAGATATGTTTACTAATAAACCTCATACCCATGATTTTGTACCATCGACATATTACCTCCTACCATAACTCCAAGATACTTAAACGGAGCCCTCATGACCGCACAACCAACGAGAAATTGCTAGCAGCGTTCACCATACTCACGAGAAATAACATACACTAAAGATTACTTTTTAAGTAGTTATCTCTCAATCCAGAAGCTCGCATCGAGAAAAAAAAATGAAAGGTAGTGAAGAATTGAACTTGATGTTGTTATTAAACCCGACATTCACACCATGAAAATAGCGTCATCAGCATAAATAAATGAGGATTTGGGTTGTATTACTGATCAATCTTAATCCCTATTGATAAACCCTTAGTCAATCACTCTAGAAAGGATAAATGCAGTAAGGATTCCACATAATGAGAATAAACAAGCTAAGAGAAAGTCGGCCAATCCAAATCTGTTTGAGCCCACAATGAAAATTTAACTACGCCGATCGGGCTAACCATTAATAACAATAGAAGCCATACCGGTAAGAGAAGACTACAGAACCACACGAACGCATTAAATACAAACCCAAATGCTTCAAGAACTAATCCAAAAAATCCACACGCACTGAATCATAGCTTCTAGCAAAGTCGGACTTTGAACACCATGGCCTGTTTCTGTTTATTTCACACACAAGTAAAGGAGACTTCATAACGCAATTAAAAGGCCAGTATACAAAATATGCTAACCGATTTGGAAGAAGAAGGCAGTTTGCAACAGGTTCCGGCTACAGATTGTGTTCACATTAGACAGGACGATTGGGCTTCAGATTTTTTGTATAATACTTTATACAGACTTCCAAATCAGACTTATAGGCACTAAATTTACAGACTAAACTTAGCATCAGAGTCTTTAGGACATGAGTGCAATTAGAAGAATTAAACCCTTAGAGAAAGATTGCACTATGGAGAGAAAGAACCAATCACAGTAACCACAAAAAATCTGGACACAATTCACCATTCCAGAACTTTACGAAAGAATCAAATGTAAACCCATCAGGGCCCCGGGCGATTTGTTATCACTCACTCCAAACTGCATTGTGTAATTTCATCATGAGAGATTGGACCTGTCCATTCCTTAGCAAGTCCTGTTTCGTTTAAGACGATTTGGAAATTGAAAATTAAGACGACTACGAGATGCTCCCGGTGCTTGGAACCTCCGCTTGCAAAGTGTTGATGCGAAATTCATCTTTCAACCAAAGAGGGGTTCATCCACCCAAAACACCCTCCACCATAATTCCTTTAATAGATACTGAGAATCGCTTTCTATTAATTATCCCATGATAAAACTTGAGTTTTCATCACCCTCGATAGCCCAATGAACTTTAGCTTTTTGAATATAGTCCCGAGCTTCAACCATCTGAAAGTCCTGAATATTTTTGACCAACTCCTTCCGCGCAATCAGCAAGTCATCATTAACCCCTCCTTGATCAAGAACCACATCAATATCGTGAAGTTGTTTTTTAAAGTCGTCAATAATGCGTGACTGCTCCTTCTTATAATTAGAAACCCACGATCTAATCACCTTTTTTAACAACTGAAGTTTTTTTTTGAATCTGATCATATCGTTACTATCCTCAAGATTTAGACGATTCCAAGTGTCAACAACCATCTGTCCAAAGCCTTTATACTCGAACCAAGAATGATAGAATCGAAACGGGGTAGCACCATAATCAGAAGCAACATGTCTAAGTAAAATAGGTCGGTGGTCTGACAAATGTTTATCAAGACAGATAGCCGACGTATGAGGAAACAATGTCAAGAACCCTTCAGAAACCAAGAAACGATCAAGTTTACTCATCTTAGCAGCCGACGGATGAGACCAAGTGAAAGCGTATCCCTCAAGCTGAACGTCAACTAAACCCGCTGAAGTAATAAAATTATTAAAATCTCTAGCACCTCTAACATTAAAAACAGAACCCATTCGCTCATCCTCTACTCGAACCTCATTAAAATCACCCATAACAACACATTCACCATCCCAACGATTAATAATCTCAGAAATAAAGCTCCATAACATACGCTTAGCAGCTTCTGATTGAGGAGCATATATAGAGATTAAAAGAATCTTGGATTTGGTTGGAATCCAAGTACCGTAAGTAGCCACAAAATTATCTGAAATAGTATGATGGGATTTCTGAAAAATGTTGGGGTCCCATACACATAGAATACCACCAGAATATCCCAACGCTTCGCTATAAAGATAATCGAAGTTATAATTACCCCAAATAGCTTTAACTTCCATGTCCGAAACACACTCCATTTTAGTTTCTTGAACAGACAAAAAACTCACCTTGTGCTTAGAATTTAACTCCTTAATCCATGTTTTTTTGGTCTTGGATCCTAGACCTTGCACGTTTAACGATAAACAATTCATATGGGAACATCGCATTCTCCTTGTAGACCGATGATATTCTCCAAGTCTTTAGCACACCCATCCAATGAATATCCCATAGTATTACCAACCTTAATGAGCTCGTCCAATAAATCCAAAATGGAACCTCCTGTTTTGCTTCTTTTATTAATAGCATTTGGAACAGGAGAAGGGTTATCATCGACAGCCTGAGCTTCCTCCACCACACGAGAACAAAATTCACTTGTTCGACTTTTAGAGCTAGCCGAACCCTCCTGTCTGTCACGATGTTTACTGTCCTCCACGTTAACAGGAGTAAATCCTGGAGGGTGAGAAATACTATTGTCAGATTTATTGTCTTCTACCTGCTGTTTGTTAAGAAGATCGTAGATATTAAATGGATCATAAGATCCCTCCTTGGTAGCGGAAAGGTTACTATGTTCCTGTTCACCAGTATTATTGTCAATAGAATCACCAAAGACTGTATCAGACACGGCTTCAATGTCACTCTCCTCTTCCAGATTCCTATAGTCATTGCCATTATCGTTTATTTCATGATCCCCTACGTCTGCGTCTTTGTCCGAGTTGTAACCAGTATTAGCGGGTTCTTTAAATATTGGAGACCACATGAAAAGTTCCTTGGCTCTAATCATATATATCTTACCTCGAACAGTAATCTTGAATCTTTCCAAGATGTTATCTTCACGTGACGTTTTAATACATATACGTTTGCGAGCAAACATATCCTCCTTATTTTCCTCAAGCTTCATAACCTCTCCCCATTTAGCCCCAATTTTTTTGAAAGTCGATTGAGACCAGGCACGTAAAGGTACACCCTCAATATCAACCCATACAATACGCTCTCTAGAAACAAAATCCTCTTGAGCATTACAAAGGCGAGCAAACCATGAAGCAACCCCTACATGTTGCATAAATTTCTCCTTGGTACTAGTAGAATCAAGCTCAATCATAACCCATAATCCTCCTATGTACGCAAGCTTGACATTAAGAAAACCTTCATTTGCCAGCAAAACACGCAGGTTGTTGATGGCAGAAAAATCTTTGATCTCTCCCATTACAAAGTTATCAAAGTCACGTGACACCAAACACGACTCCTCCAAAACAATAGCAGGCATCAGATCAACTAAAGGATGTGAATTATAATTACCTTTCAACGTCGCAGCATAAGAAGACGCACCAACCGGTTTAGACGACACAAAAGTCTTATTAGGGTTTTTCTCCGAAACCCTAGAAAATCTCGCAACGTTAGCATGAAGCTTATGCCTGTTAATCCACACCGTGCATAGGTTGTTTACAAGTCTATCGACACTGAACACATTAATGAACCTCACAAAGCCGAATCTCTTCCCTGCTTTTGATCGTTTAGTTGCAATAAACGAGTCAACCACATGCCCATATTGTTTACAGGCATTAAACAAATCTTTAGATGAAATCGAATCCGGAAAATTAGTGACAAACACCGAAATGGAGATCTTCGCTACATCATCCTCCTTTGATCTAAACGTCCCCATGATAAACCAAACCACACAAGTAATGAGGAAAACAAGCCCTAAAACTACGAAACCCCAATTGAAGATAAAAATAATCACAAATAAAAAGCACCAGATGAAGGAATAAAACCCTAAAAAAGCAAAAACACGAAACCCTACATCAAAAATCGTTACTTACCAACGATCCGTCGAGCCCATCTATACTAATATATAAAACATTTTGACACAAATCTTGAAAGTGGAATTGTGAAAAACTGAATTCCCATGTTTTGTTGTATTTATAATGTGAGATAGTTACTTAAGGCGCATTTGGTTCGCTGAAATCTGACGTAATTAAATGTAATTGTAATTCAGATTACATACGTACAATGCTTGGTTTGCATATTGGAGAAAAAGTAATTGAGATTACATTATGAAATACAGTTTAAGTATTCGTTGTAATTGTAAATCAATCACTACCAATTACACAAGTGAGAGAATTCAAATAACATAGGAAGTTGGATAAAATATTTTAATTACGTCGTAATTCAAAAATTACTTTAAAAAATCAGTATTTATAAATTTATTATTATTATTATTATTTATATAAACGCGTCACTTCATTAGAAGAATATAATTACAACAAATGAATAGAACTGGGAATTATAATTATTATAATTATTATTAAAAAAAATTATTTAATTACCATTTAAATATTTTATTATTATATTATTAGATTATATTGTAATAATAGTAATTATTATTATTATTATTATTACTATTTATTAGTATTAATATTTTATTCTCATTATTTATTATTTAAGATTTTTCAATTTTTTCTAAACTACATTACGATGAGTATCAACCAAATCCAATGACAGATTACATCAATTACAATTTCAACACATTACAAATCTTTGAATTATAATTCATTCAAATTACAATTCTTTTAACAGATTACAATTTATTTTAAAAAATATTGTGAACCAAACGCGTTTTTAAAAATAGTTACTTAACGTTTCTAAGAAAGAAAAAAAATGATAGTCAAATTATAATTAGGTGTCATTACATCAATCTAGCTTGTTATCTATTTTACCATGAGAAAACAATAAAAATCAAGTCAAAAGAAATATAGGAGAAATAACTCAAAAGAGAGTACAACCACTTTTTCAAAAGAAATATAGGAGAAATAACTCAAAAGAGAGTTTAACCACTTTTACTTAAAAATCCTTCAAGTGACAAAAAATAATGAAAGGAAAGTCATGACCAACCAAATAATACTTTAAACTCGTCATAACAAATTAAATATGTCAAATGAGCTAGTCATCGTTTTTCCCATATTCCTTCTTTATTTTCACCTCTCTTTTATAAATAGTAGAGTAGTTCTATTTTTAATAAGATAAAACAACCAACCTTTACTCATTAACTTCCATTCATACTATAGTTGCAAACGGTAGAAGGGTAATAAATGGTCACAACTACACACATTATTATAAATATACACATTTGATGACAAAAACGCAGTCGTTTTGACTGTGGGCCCTTAGCTACAGTAATGGTCCAGCCCGAACAGTGTTTTTTTTTATTTAATTTGTATGCACAAAATAGGAGGGAAAAAAAAATTACAAAAGTTTCGATTTATTCAGATAAAAAAAATACCCGCGGAAACATCTTCGATACCTAATAATTTTAAAATAATCGATATGGTCACAAACGTACAACCCATTATATTAAAAAAAACCCATATAGCAAAAAAAAAACACTTTAAACATGAGGCCCAACACATAAGCCATATAAAAAAAATTGTTACTAATATACACATTTGTCGACAAACTAGCCTAAAATTCGCATAAAATGTGGCCCAAAGTAAAAAAAAAACAAAACGGTCCCTCAACTTTTAACTATTTACGATTTTCTTACACAAAAAATCCCGTAAAAAAATTAACAAAAAAAACACATCAAATTTTTATTGTTCACAACTTTTTTACATTCATCGGCCCAAAAAAAGATATCGAACCGTCCCAAAAAAAGAAAATATTCGAGAAAAATTTAACCCGTCCCAACGCAAATTTTTTTTTCCCAAATCGTACAAAAAAAGGAAATATCCGGGAAAAAATTAGCCAAAAAAAAACAACCCAAAAATAGCCTAAAATCTGGCCCAAAGTAAAAAAAATACAAAACGGACCCTCACCTTTTAACTATTTACGATTTTCTTACACAAAGATTCCCGTAAAAAAATTTACAAAACCGTCCCAAAAAAATAAAATATTCGTGAAAAAAGGAAAATATTAAAAATTAGCCCCGTCATAACGCAAATTTTTTTCCCCGAATCATACAAAAAAGGAAAATATTAAAAATTAGCCCCGTCATAACGCATCACAAAAAAAAACCCTGAAATATAAAAAAAAATTATTCGGGAAAAAATTAGCTCCGCCGCAACGCGCGGGTTCTTTTGCTTGTTAACCTCATAAATGCAATTTCAACCATACTCAAAATGAATTATAAGTACCTCACTATAACCCATTTTCTACACACATCTTTCTTCAATAATCTATAAAAAAAAACCTTAACTTTGCTTTCAATCTCCACCAAAACAAAACAAATACAAATGGCAAATGAAGCCACAAAGGATGATAACAAGGTGGAAATCCTAAGCAAAACCTATGTGAAGCCTCAAAAGCCACTAGGTAGAAAAGAGTGTCAATTGGTCACATTTGATCTTCCCTATATAGCCTTTTACTACAACCAAAAATTGATAATCTACAAAGGTGGTGTTGAGGAGTTTAATGACATTGTTGAGAAGCTAAAAGATGGGCTAAAAGTTGTTTTGGAAGAGTTTCATCAATTGGCAGGAAAGCTAGACAAAGATGATGAGGGTGTGTTTAAGGTGGTGTATGATGATGACATGGAAGGTGTCGAGTTTATATCCGCGGCCTTAGATAACACTGAGGCCGCGGATTTAATGGACGAGGAAGGGACCATCAAGCTCAAGGAGCTGGTCCCTTGTAACGGTGTTTTGAACTTGGAGGGTCTTCAACGTCCTCTTTTGTCAATTCAGGTAACATTTTATTTGTTTTCAAATTATGTTGTTGTTTTTTTCTTCAAAATAAATGCTTATATGGATATATGAAATTTCAATTTCTATGGAATTCTGTATTTTTTATGGAAGTTAGTAAAATGGCATTGAGCAAATGCAATTCATTACGTATTTATCGGTTTGCTACTTGGCAATTTCTAGCTTATATGGTCAAATGTCACTTTTGTTCTTTTGTGTTTGAGATATTGCAATTTTACATGGTTTATCTGGTCTCGATCTGTGTGACGATGTGTTCAAATCTCATGTATTAGTCGATCAAAAAATCAAAAACCCTGGTTACCCAAAAGATATTGTAATTTTATGTTATCTTAACTTGATGATCATTAAATCGAATGTTTTTACTAATTAAGCACGTTGGACGTTTAGCAATTAGAAATGGCAAAAAAACATTCTACTGGCATGCATTTCTTTATAGGGATAATTGTTTCTAAATGTATCCAAGTTGTCTAATTTTACTATGTTACGTAAGCAACTTTTTTTTTTACTAAACAATACAAAGAATGTACTAATCCACACTATTGTATACACAATTAAGGATTTCTGTTTTTTTTTCTGACGTGGCATAGTTGACTGACCCGTTGTTTTTTTTAATAATCAAAATTGATTTTTTTCAACAAAGATATAATAACATTGATTTTTTTCCCAGAACAAACACCCATTTTCTCTTACTCTCATTTTCAACACCACTGAACAAACGCTCATTTTCTCCCCTCCTTCAGCCAACCACCAGTCCGACAATCACCAGCAGCTACTTCTTCCCCCACAACCTGGCCTACCCAAACCCATCACTTCATCGCTACCACTATCACTACTACTTATTATATTTCAAAATTCCTTTATGAATCATGAAGCATGATTAAACAAAATACCAATCTAAAAATCCCAAGATCTGAGATTAATACATACAAAAAAGAACAGATCGTGATGGCGGTTGTGATGGGGGTTTCCGCTGATGGTTGATATGCTGGTTTCCGGTGATGGTGGTTCAAAAACATGATGGCTCGGTGCATAAAAAACGTGCATATATAAGAGGTCTATGCATACAAAAACGTGATGGGCCTGATGGCTAATGGTGGTTCTTGATCTGAGATCTATGCATACAAGAGCATGATGATGCTGTGGTGGTTTCCGATGATGGTGGTTCATGGTTGACCCTGGTTATGTTGCGACAGTGGTTTGGGTTTTCGAAGGCGGTTGTTGTCGATGTGCTATGACTAACAGATGATTGATTTTGGCTTTTGGCTTTTAGTTTATCACTAAAATAAGATTTGTGTATTTGAATGTGTCTATGAAGATAAAGCATGGAGGAGCCAATGGATGTGGTTGTGTTTATGTATTGAGGTCTGCACAAGGTAATGGTTGATAAAGGATTTTGGGGAAAAAATAACGGAGTCAACGAAATAAGAACGGGTTATGCAAATATGAACGGAGTCAAAGGTTGGGTCAATATGCCATGTCAGCGAAGAAAACGGGAATCCTTAATTGTGTATACAATAGTGTGGATTAGTACATTCTTTGTATTATTTAGTAAAAAAAAAAGGTGCTTACGTAACATAGTAAAATTAGACAACTTGGATACATTTAGAAACAATTATCCCTTCTTTATATTCACACGATAAGCCAATAAGCTAAAAGAAGTTGATATAGAAAGTGTTTATAGTATTTTTTAGGGTTAATTGCCTAAAAATGTATTATACTTAGCCACTTTTTGTTATTGTATGTAGACAACTATTTTTTTTCATTGTATCGCTCAACTTTTGAATTAGTACTATTGTGTGTATCCTGCGACTATTTCTGCATGTAAAATGACCATTTTACCCTTCAAAATTTGAAAAAAGTGAGGGTAAAATGGTCACAAAATACACACAATAGCACGAATTTAAAAGCTGAACGACACAATGGCAAAAAAAATAGTTGTCTACATACAATGACAAAAAGTGACAAATATAATACATTTTTAAGCAATTAACCCTATTTTTTAATAGTAGGTATTTACTTAAACTATATTTTAAAAAAAATTAAAGACAAAGTATTCCTTTCTATTCACATTGGAACAAGAATATAAAATCATACAATAGAATGTAGCATTTTATGAATTCATACACCTACAAGTTGTCTAAATTGATTGTAATAAATTTATATATGTGTAATAGTAATAGGTATTAATATTAGTCATATCACAGTAATATACATAACAAGCTAGGCTCACCCGCGCTCCGCTGCGGGATGTTTGGCGGCCGGTGTTTTTGGTTGGACGTGTTAGAAGGTATATTTTTGTAAAAATAAAATAAAATTAACGTACTTTAAGTAACGCCGATATTCAAGCACTGGTTTTGGTGCATATCTAATAAACTAACCGGTCGACCGCTAGTGGGAAAAGGGTATTTTATAAAAATAAAATAAATGAGGTAGATTTCGTAATTTAACACATATTTGAGGGGGTATTTCGTAAATATTTGAGGGGCTATTTCGTAAAATAAAAAAGGAACGGGGCGGGGCGGACAGGGTCGGGTCGACCCGACAATACCGATAACTCAAAAAATGCGAGTGAATATTTTGGTAAAGAAAGCAAAAAAACAATTAATTTTTTTTTAAAAATGTTCGGACAGGGTCGGGTCAACCCGGTGCATTTAATGCAACTTAATGCACCTGAAGCGCGTGGTTAGTTCTATTGTTATTCGTAAAAAAAACAGACCGATGACTCAAAAAGTGCGAGAGAGTATTTAAAAAACAAAACAAATTTTTTTTTTCTAAAAAAAAAAAAAACCGATCGGACCGGGTACTGTTGACCCGGCGTATTAAATGCACCCCGGTCAACCCGGTGCATTTAATGGACACTAAATGCAAAAGGCCATTTAATGCATGCGAGATGGTATTCCGAGGAAAAAAAAGGAAAATTTTATTTTAAATTTTTTTTGAGAAAAAAAAAGAACGGGACGATTAGCGGAGCGCGAGGTTTGAGGAAACTTAAAGTTTTATTCATAAAAAAACAGACCGATGACTCAAACAGTGCGAGAGGGTATTCCGAGAAGAAAAAAAGGAAAATTTTATTTTAAATTTTTTTTGAGAAAAAAAAAGAACGGGACGATTAGCGGAGCGCGAGGTTTGAGTAAACTTAAAGTTTTATTCATAAAAAAACAGACCAATGACTAAAACAGTGCGAGAGGGTATTCCGAGGGAAAAAAAGAAAGTTTTATTTTAAAAACTTTTTGAGAAAAAAAAGGGGAAAAAAACTGGTAAAAAAAAAACTAACTGTTAAAAAAAAATTATTCATAAAAAACGAGACCGATGACTCCAACAGTGCGAGAGGGTATTCCGAGAAAAAAAAAAGAGAAATTTTATTTTAAAAATTTTTTGAGGAAAAAAAAGAACGGGACGCTTAGCGGAGCGCGAGGTTTGAGGAAACTTAAAGTTTTATTCATAAAAAAACTGACCGATGACTCAAATAGCGCGAGAGGGTATTCCGAGGAAAAAAAAGGAAAATTTTATTTTAAAAACTTTTTGAGAAAAAAAAAGGGGAAAAAAATGGTAAAAAAAATATATATAAGTGTTTAAAAAAAAAAAAAAAAAGTAAACCTTTCATTAATGTGGGGTGGGACCGGGTAAAAAAATTAAATGTGACCCGTTTTTGGGGCGGGTCGGGTCCCCCGGTAAATATTTGTTTTAGAACAAGTTAGGTTCACCCGCGCTCCGCTGCGGGATGTTTGGCGGCCGGTGTTTTTGGTTGGACGTGTTAGAAGGTATA